>JBAMJV010009918.1:0-59755 GCA_037951105.1 Echinarachnius parma | reverse complement strand
AAAAACATGTATTTAATTGTGTGCTACTCATCAAATTGTGTGTTGTACCTTTAATGTGACTTGAAACGTTTTAGTTTGATTGTTCATGGAATATCCTTTTCACCAAAATGTTCACTTTTGAGTAATTTAATAAAAAGAAAAAATTATGAATAATTTGATGATATGGAAGTTAGAGTGTAGTCTTATGAACTTGTATTAATTGATCATTTGTTTACAGTGTACTTATGCACACAAGGAGTTGATCCGAGGAACCACCCCATCAAACAAGAACTGGTAAGGAATGCTTCATATTACCTTTTCCTAAAACCTATAGTGTCCATTTCAAAAGTGCGCTATTATCATCCTTAGTATAGTTCCAACGCGCAGAATTACCATACATGTACACTATCTCAACTCAATTCTTATTCTAAAAGTCAATGACTCAATGTTGTCAGTTTAACAACCACCCAAGGGAGACAGAAAATGTGGTCTTTATCTAGAGTGGTGAAGTGTGACGTCATCAAAAACCTATTTTTAGAATTTCCAAATTTGAACTTCATTTTCCGAAAGAGCATAAAAAATAATGTCCAAATGTTGAAAATCAATCAAATATGTTAAGTATTGGCTGAGATATGCCCATCCGAATGAATTTATTTCAATAGGAAATCACAGTTATTTTACTCTGGTTCATAATGTTACGAACCAGAGCAAAATAACAGTGAAATTTCCTATTTAAATCTTTTTATTCGGATGGTCAATACGTCAATACATTACATATTTGATTGATTTTCAACACTTGGACATTATTTTTGATGCCCTTTCAGAAAATGAAGTTCAAATTCTAAAAATAGATTTTATGATGTCACAGCTTCGGTACTCAGTAGGTGGTCGATAAAGACATTTACAGGTGTAATGCTTCCTAGGGATTCAAGGAAAATTTCATTATTTTTGGTCCCTATACGTTAGATTTAGAACAGACTTGTAGTACTTATTAGGAGAAGAAACTTGTATCACTACAATACATAAATATCTACAGCTTTAATCTACATTTGTATTTTGTTTGTGGTACATCAGGCTTAATAGTGAATTGTGATACTGAATTGTATCATCTGGAGTGAGATGGTTTTATTAGGTAAAACAAAATACTATTTTAAATTTTTAATTTTTTACTGTTTTTTAAATATTTTCTACGTGTTTTTTATTCTTCATGTTGTACATGTCTAAGTTATGTAGGTACAGGTCTTAATTCAATTTTATATATTCGGTGGCAGCATCTAATAAGGATATTTTGCTCTTTCTAGCTGTCTCCTCATTCTCATAATTGTATTTACCTGTTGTTAAATTGTGTAAATTTTGTTGTGCTCTGTTAATGTTATTGTTTTTTTTCTGAGATTTGAAATAAATGATTAATTCAATTCAATTCAAAACTATGAATATACATAATCCTTTTTATTTCAACAGATTAGGATACAGAGGTACATGGCAAGAGTAAAAGAGATTGCAGACAAGAAGAAAGGTATGTATTCCTGTTTATTTTCTTTTTTCTTTTATTTGTTTATAAAAAGCTATTTTAAACAGTTTTTGGAAGCGCCCCAAACAAAAATGTTAAAATGACAGCTTTTCCCCTGACAATGTGAAAGAATTTATCATAATTTGTATGTTAATGAAAAAGTTGACAAAAATTAGCTGGATATTGAACATTTTAGTTATCAAATGTTCAACTTCAAAATTACTTAGGCGGTAGGCCTATATGCATATTATAGCACATAGACAGCACGTGCAAAGCAACTGCACATACAAATACAAATATTATATCATAATGAAATTATACTATACAAATATGTGGGCAATTAAAGGAGAATCATGCTTATATCAAAAGCACAATGAAATGATCATTACTCGGCATATGATAGCATTCATAAGTTTTTGTACCTGAGCTAAGTGATAAATTTATTGACAAAGAACATTTTCCACCATCAATATATGTTTTTGTTCCTGCAGCACCCAGAGTCGATGTAGCTGCCACCAAGAGGTTTGTCAGGAATGCTCTCTGGGAGGACAAGAAAGAGCAAGGTATAATATAATAGTGGTATTTTATTCAACAAAAATGTCACATTCGCAGCTACAAGCTGAATTGCAGTGTCATTTGCAACAATATTTACAAACATGGAAATAACATTAATAATAATGATAATAATATTTTTGATTTATATCTAAGCGACTAATATGATTGATAATCATCTCTAAGCGCTAAGGTATGGATTAACCCGTTCCCTTCAAGTTTCTGAAATTCCCATGGACTATGTGGGCAAGGGGTTAATTAGGCCTGCATTTTATTTCACTGTTTCCATTAAAACCATTTGGACTAAATAGGTGGGTTTAAATTTACAATGTATTTGGTGGGCAAAAGTTGCCATAAAATGTTATACAGTCAACTTCGCGTAAATCGAACTTGACGGGACCGTGTGAAACACTTCGACTTAGGCGATATTCGACTTGCGCGTAAGTCAAATAAAATTCGACTTACGTAAATGTATGTTGTGGCCCCTACCACGCACTGCATGCTATAGCTATAGCTACACCTGTTTGGAAAGCAGCTTAGCACAGCGGGCTGATCGTTGCAATACAGGCATCCAGAAAGAAAAAAAAACACACACACACAACTCAACTTTCATGTACACAGAACTCAACATTATATCTGTTGATAAAAAACCGCATGGCCTGGTGATAGTTGGGTCACTGGTAGTGGTAGGTCACATCAAGGATCCTTGGATTGGTCACATACAGTACTATAAAGTACAGTACAAACACACACACTCGTACAATGTATCATCCACACACTCATACATTGTCCACAAACAGTGTGTTTCACATACATACACTGCATGCATGTACTACATGCATACACATCGGCTTGACTCGTCGACTTCGTAATAGGGGGTTAATTATGTGCAAGCGTATATGTACTTCAAAATCAAGTATCAAGAGGAGAAAGGGAGAGCAAGAGAGAGGAGTTGAGAGAGATGCGAGATAAGACAGACCTAAGGAGTGTCATATTTTATTGCTTCGACTTATGCGATGCGAATTTCATGTTTTGTATTGAAAGTGTACCAGGAATTTGATCGACTTAGACGATAATTCGACTTACAAAAATCGACTTATGCAAAGGAATAACACACGCAAGTGTATGACAATAAATCGGGACTTTTTATAATTGTCGAGTTACGCGATTATTCGATATATGCGACTTCGACTTACGCGGAGTTGACTGTATTATATGACCTATAAAGATACTGGTGTGCGATTGGTCAAAATGCTGTCACGTGACCATCGCTACAAGGATGAGAAGCGTTATATTGACCAACATTAACGTAAATTACGTCATACCAGTCAATATAACGCCGTTATATTGAATGGTATGACGTAATTTACGTCACAATGGGTGTGTGAAGATGAACAATTTTGCGCGTATTAGCATCCTGGCACACGCAGCGTTGTTAAGCTTTCTACGGAGATTTGAAAGGAAGGTCGAATAAAGAAGCATTTTGCGCAGCATTTCGATAACAACACTTCTGTTCTACTGGAAGGATTTCGATTTAATCTAATGATTTTCCCTTGTCCATAATTTTATTTCAACACCAAATTTATATTTATCTTGATTTGTATCTATATAGGTCATCATAATATAACAGATATTGACTTTTCCTTCGGGAACCATATAACATTTCATTTCCCTTGGGGAGTTATATTTTTGTCTCGGAATACTATATTTTTCCTCACGCTACGCGCTTCGACACAAATATAACTTCCCTCGAGGATCTCAAATGTTATATTGCCCCTCTAGACAGTCAATATCTGTATAATATAGCAAGAGGGTGAATGGCTTGAAATTAGAGCCATTAATTTGTCAAAAATATTTTCCATTTGAGACAAACTTGACATGGACATTTGTCAATTGTGGCTCAGTGCTTAAATCATAGGCTTCACATGAAAGCCAATTGTAAATAAAATGTTGATACAAACATAATGATTTGTGCTTGCAGTACTTGTTCTCTTTTATCTAAAGTTACCTCCTTATAAAACTCTAAATATTGATAGAATAACTATTTCCCAAACATGACTAAATGGGACTTTTGAGGATGTGCGCTTATGCGCGAATATAACCATCAAATTATAGGCCTTAAAGCTTTTGATGATGTTTTATCTGTTAATGATCAAATTGATCTGAAAATATAAAGCTTCGTTGGTCCATGAAATGTTTCACAATTTGTATCTAGTTGTTCCTTCTACTTGCTGTTATTTATGTGTTATATCAGCTGTTTATAACCACATTGATCTGAAAATAATTAAGATTTAATTCTCCGTAAATTGGTTCACAGTTCGTCTTGTTTTACAGATTGGACCTTCTACCTCCTGATTTGATCGTTTTGGTGCATGTTAAGTTACAATGCAACCTCTCTTTTATTGACTCTACACAGATCAGCCAGAGACGTCAAAAAGGAAGGCATCCGATGAGCACAGCGAACAGAGTCCTCCGAAGAAATCTAGATGATGTTGCTGTTGCAAACTTTCACAGACTCGATTAACAAAAAAAAGAAGCTGTTTCTATGCTTGTCATGAAGATAGCAACAACAGGGACATTTGCCATTAATAGTGGATGTGGCTATTATAAACTTTCACAGACTCGAAAGAAGAAAAAAAAAAGAAGCTGTTTCTATGCTTGTCATGAAGATAGCAACAATAGGGACATTTGCCATTAATAGTGGATGTGGCAATTACAAACTTTGACAGACTCGATTAGCAGTAAAGCTGTCTCTATGTTTGTCATAAAGATAGCAGTAACAGGGACATTTGATCATTGATAGTGGATGCGGTGTAAATATTCAGAGACATCCAAAATGAAAGCATTACAAAGGAACACGGTGAACAGTGTTCTCCAAAGTTGACCAGATGACGATTGGTCCATCACTAAGGACTCTCACAGACTTGACCGATGGAAAGCGGTTTTGATGAGCACCATTCTGTCTTTTCAATTGTATGCACTGCGTTTGCGGCAATTAGTGGATGTGGTGCAATTATTCAGAAACATCCAAAAATGAAAACATTTTAAATGAATGCAGTGAGCAATGTTTTCTGAATGAGACCAGATGATGATTGGTCTGTCACTAAGGACTCTCACAGACTTGACCGATGGAAAGCGGTTTAGATGAGCACCATTCTGTTAGGGTCTTTTCAATTGTGCAGACTGCGGATCACCCAATGACGATGCGGAGCATCGTCCACGAGCCGCAAAGCGGCGAATTTTTTGCTTTTTTGAACCCCCGTAAGTGATTTTTTGTTCACTTTTGTTGACTTTTTTCACTGATACATTTTCACTTGGCAGCCCAAGGGGGGGGGGGGGTTTAAACCCCCCCCCCCCCCCGTAGATCCGCCACTGTGCATGACTGTTTCGAAATTTATTTTATTTCATTAGAATGCGAGACCAGTGAAGTGATGTTAGTCACACATGTTTCATTAATGTACGGAATGTGACGCTGGATCGAGGATGATAGGCGAGGGAGAAAACCTGATGCGTGATCATCATGTCTCCGCACAATATGCAGGCAAAGAAATTAATAAGACTCATTACAAGCTGATGAAAAATAATTATACAAAATGAAACTGCAAATTATCTGTTTTGATGATCTCCCAG
Organism: Echinarachnius parma; assembly: GCA_037951105.1. Classification (NCBI taxonomy): domain Eukaryota; kingdom Metazoa; phylum Echinodermata; class Echinoidea; order Clypeasteroida; family Echinarachniidae; genus Echinarachnius; species Echinarachnius parma. The sequence continues at coordinate 54,084 of JBAMJV010009918.1, read as the reverse complement.
GGAAACAAGATGAGTATGTCTATTTGTTTTCCATTAATGTATTTCTCCATCCTTGTCAAATCAAAGTCATAAAGATATAAAAAACATAGGGCTTAAGTTCTGATCATTTAAAAGTTAGTTTTACTCTATAGTAATTCAAATATGAGTTTTAATGTTTTATGCATTGTGTTTAGTAAAAACATATTGGCCCGAATTCTCATCAGTGGCTCAACTTGAGCCCAGCCTAAAAAGACAAAGACTACCGGTAACCAGTTAACCACCTTTGCACCAGCAGATCTATCGTCTCATTGCTATATGGTCCCCGGAGATATTCTAATAGTTTCCTTTCATTATTAGTCAATCCCTTGAGTTCTGATTATATGCATAGTCATAGTATAGTCTGTCATCAGCCAAATTGCGTCCTGGATCATGATGGACATTGTATTGATGGTGACCCATTATACTATGACTGAATTTCAAAGGGCCAATTTTCCTGATGCCTATAATCAGAACTCGAGGGATTGACTGGATAATGAAAGGAAACAAATAGAATATCTCTGGTGGCAAATAGCAACAAGACAGTAGGTCTGCAGGTGCAAAATGGTTTAACTGGTTACCGGTAGTCTTTGTCTTTTAAGGCTGGGCTCAAGTTGAGCCACTGATGAGAATTTGGGCCAATGTGCCCAAGGTGCTCATTATTATGAGGTTTCACTGTACGGATATTTCACCTCTTGAACAACAAAAGTTGTACGATTTGTCATCCAACAAGGGTCTCTCGGATTGGCAGACACTCATAAATCGGTTGAATTTTTCAATGAAGCTATATATACAGTCAGACCTGTGTATAGTGACCACACCTATTGAGGAAACATGAAAAGTGGCCAATGTAGAGTGGTGACCTCTATATAATAGACAGGGAGCATAAAAGTTTTCTCTGCCGGGAATCACTTTTAAGGGCATTTATAGGCTGGTTGGCTGCTATAGACAGGTGACTGGATAGCATAATTTATTTCGAGCACAGGCCAGATACAAATTGAAACTTGTTCAACAACAGTTTAACCGAGCCTCTTGTTGAATATTGCAATGCTAGAAATTTACCTTTTTTTACCTCGTGGCCCAGTCAGGCAAGTAAAAACAGGATTTTGTTTAATTGTAGTGGACCCAAACCTGAATGTTGTGGGCACCAAACTAAGAAAAACATTAACAAATTCTGTTACATTTAGTTGCCCACCCGGGACAGTGAAATTTGGCATCGAGGCCTGAAGCTAATTTTCAATGGCCCCAGGCCAGTGGGCCTTTGCCTATTTCGAGCATTGAATAATGTGTCACTAGTCAGGAAATTAAAAGTAACATGTACAAATGACCATTTGATAAATAAAGCGATCCTATACCAAGGGTCTTTAATACTTGCTATAATGATTCATTTGACAAGAATATGGACCCCCATCTGGCAAAATGTGTATTATATCAAATTTAAGTGTAACGACTGAACTGCATATTAAAGACGAAAACAAATGTATTATTTTCTTAAATGTTTAATTTATTTGTGGAAAATAACAATTCTTAGGCACTCGTGTACAAGGACATCATAAGAAATGAATTACAGCCAAGCAAGCCAACCTTGCCAATGTCGAAATCTGGCTTAACTGAGAGACAGTTCAGTGATTCTGATTGGTTTTTGCCCTATTAGTTAAAAGCCCTTTCTATAGTTCCAGTGGAAGCATCTTAGACAAGGTGTGCTAACTAGAACATATTATTGCACAATCAACTTATATTTATACAAATTACAAAAACATTATAACTAGGTAATATTGATATTCTTTTGTTTTTACCCTGATACAAGAAACCCAATTTATTTGTATAGTTATGGTTGGTTATAATGAGGTTCCAATGTATGTTTATACCTTATTTAAAAGAGTATTACTCTATACACTTCATTACTTGGGATCAAGATTTATCATTGTAGAAACATTCATGCAGGGTCAGACATTAGCAACAATAATAAAATTATCACACACTATTAGCTATATCAATAAACAATTCCTGAGATATACATGTATATCTATATAGCGTAATCAAAATATAATCTGTATAGCTTTGCTGGTCACATTGCAGTACTTATTACTATGAAAGTCTCCTTGGCCCTCTCAACATCATTCATTTTCACATTAGTATACAAAGTATACATCTACAAATTGTTGGAAAACATGACAATAGTTGGCCTACTATATTGTAATAACCACATTCCATTGAATACGTTCGACTCCTTAACAGGCAAGCCTCCACACTAACTTTTTCCTGTAGTGGTCCATTTGGGCACGTAAGATCGAAAATTATAAAATGTATGCATATATGAACTTACATTGTTCTATCATAGTTGACCAATAATTTAGTTGCCATACCAGGCAAGCAAATGAAAAAAATTAATGGAATTTTATTTGCCCGACAATCCGACATGCAGGTAAGTGCTGGTCATGGTGTCGAGCCCTGTAATGGGTATTACTGTAAACGTGGTAATGTTCGCGGTGCATTAATTTTCGCGCGGAAGTCGGCATCCGCGAATATCAATGCGCGATTTGCAATGCATGTGAACACTTGCTTGGCTGCAAAATTAAAAAGCTGCGAATGTGTTTTTGTGTTGCTCAGCGCGAAATATTAATCGCGCGAAAATAACGACATTTACAGTATTACAATTTTGTTTCCAATTTATTTTTACCACATTTCTGGCAATAAAATGAAAAATCTCCATGAAGAGCAAAGGCACACACACATTAGTGTATTGATATTTAGATGTTTTGCAGTATTAAGTACTCAAGCCTGATACAGCATTGCGTATATCAGATCCCATATTCTTTGAAGTACTCCCTTATCTGTATAAAGAATTGTGGCTGCAACTTAAGGCACACGACTTAAAAATGCATAATATATAAATATATGACATCTCTCTTAATTATAAATTTCCATATAATTCCATTTATAATTTCCATATAATAATGTCCATATCATAATTTCTATTCATAAATCTCTCTTAATTTTAATTTCCATATTAACAAATACATGTAATTCACTGAGCTAGGTAAATAATCATCACAATATGCACCGCAGAGTTGAAAGGAAGAATGAATACACTCCTGATTGAAAATATACCGTTACTACAAAATGATATGATGACCATGAACAACAACAATAACAGCAATAATTATATTTAATAATATAGAAAATGGAATGATTCATCAATATTACTACCTTTTTAATTCAAAGCATCATTCTCTTTGAAATGTCATCCTAAATAGAATGTAATTATGAGCTTGGCACTGAAATGAACATGAAGACATGGCATGTCATGAAGGCTCCTCTGTATTCATCGGTGGTTCATACAAGTTATGATAAATTTTCATACACGATACATGAATGTGAGCCTCAACATATATTTGCCCCGGCCATCATCTACAGCCTTGATTAGTGGTGTGACTCGACTTGACGTTTCTGACGTAACAGGGAGACAATCTACATCTGGGCATTTCAACATTCACTCAACCAAGATGGTGGGCGATGTACAATATAAGCATCTAAAACCCAATACTTGATCATTACGTCTGAAAGGTCAAGTGAGGTCACACGCTACTAATGAAGGATAAAGACAAACTAGAATATTTTAGCTCTTAAATATTCATATATCTGTGAACAAAAGTTTATAAATGACTCTTCAATGATTATTGAAGATATAATGAATATTCATTACTCATCTTTTGTAGACATCTCTCTCGTAAGCGAGCTCATTATAATTACAATATAATTACCCGATACAGGTACTGTGTGTATACAAAGAATGTGATTAAATGGGAATGTAGTTTATAATAAGATAACCATCATAAGCACCACTAATGATAATGATGTACAAAACAAGTAATGATGCATCCTTTCAATTTTCTAAATTTTGTTTTTGTTTTTACAGAATTAAATAATAGAATAATACTGTTTAAATGTTTTGCACAGTTAGATTAGCACACATCAAAAGTTAGATTAATTTATAATATTTTCAAATCATAGATTTGTATACACTAATTCCTCCGAAAATCGTTCCTATGATTTGACTGATATTAAAAAGATGAAACTCACATTTCGATGGGTGAGAATGAAAAGGACATTAAGTTAGTTTTGGGCTAAATTGAGTTATGCATTAACATCTTGTAACTTCTTGTATGTCATGCCAAATTTTCAGATAATGATTAAAGGGATAGTTGAGTTTTGGTAGAGAGGGCGCTAGACTACTTATTTGTTTTGTGAGGTAATGAAAAACTGAGTGTAAAATTTGAAAGAGCATATTTAAATAATAAAATCATCTTTGTTTGATCAAAATCGGTTCAGAGACGGCTGAAATATCCATAAATATAACAATTTGTAATAAAGCTGGGGCCCCAGGTTTATTAGAGAATTTTGAACCAGCCGTTAAAAATTCAAAAAAATGCTTCCTCTTTTCCAAAAGTTACAAAATAGGTATTTAAATAGTTGTTGGTTATTTCTCTATCTAATCACTATTTCAACAAAGCATCACATGCACAATATTTTATTCAAAATGGTTGAAACCGATGAGTGTTTAGAGAGCGCCCTCTTACGTTTTAACGGCTCTTTTTTAATGATAACATGATCTTTACTACTTCATTTGTAATTTTGTGCTCCTTTCTAGTTATAGCTATTAGTTTGTAATGTAATGATGCAGGTTTTGGTTACTAAAATTCAGTTTCACAAAAACTGTACTCTGCTTACCAGAACTCAACTATCCCTTTAATGCTTATTTTTGAAATATTCCTGAATAATCAAAGAGAGCTACATTTATTTTCTACAGAGCTCCCCAACTTTAAACATAATTATCTTTGAAATGCAAAATGTGCTTGGTGTCCGTCTCTTTCTCAACCGACGATAAAGTAATCCTGCGTCTTTGCATGCTAGTCTACTCCGCAGCGGCGTACACAACATCTCCAATCTTGATATGACCCACCCTCTCCACGGCCAGGTTGATGCCAAAGAGCGGCGATGGACCATAGATGGCCTTGTCAGGGTCATCTGGCGTCGCCATGCGGAAACTGACATTAAAAAAAGAGAAAGAAACAACATAAGAAAACAGAAAAAACATTTTAAACAAACATTCTAATTGCACCAAAGATTGAAGATGGGGCCCACCTTACGTATGTTTAATTTTAAAACAAAATTATTACTGTTTTCCCTATACATGTACATCTACTGCCTGATATATCTAGGGTTTCTTCCAAAACAAGATAACTTAATGCAATAATTGATTTCATATTCAAATTAAAGATCAAGTTTCAGGTCTACAATTGCTAGTTAACCATTTCTTCAACTTTGGAACTAATGAATGATATTGAGGCTCTTTATCAAAATGTAATGTTTGTTTAGGTACCTTGAATAAATAGTTTATCGCTTCTTAGGAAAAAAAACCTAGGGCAATCTGTCTTTGTTAATGAGAGAGCACCTTAACAAGGTTGCATATTAACCCATTCGCTACAGAAATCTGATGTGCCATCAATGTATCTACTGATTTGATTATGGGGTCAGTGGCGTAAAAGTTCCATTGATTAATACATGTACGAGCTTACTTTTTCAGAGTCTTGATTGGGTCTCCATTTTCACTGAACTTCCCTGTATCAGGATCCACAGTAGTCTGACGACACCTGTAATATCGAGTAGTACAGAACCAAACAATAAACATACTACTGCCAAAGTCAATACACTAGTCTCAGAGTGGGCTAAGGGCTACTAGATATAATGTCCTATCAATGATACTATCCTGTAAAGCATTTGATGATATGCGCATAATTAGTATTCCTGAATTGATTAACCCATCCAGGACGAGAGCTATTTCAAGGCAAATTGATCATTATTCCCCTCATCAAATTGGCAACTCCTTTTTTGGGCTACATTTTAATAACATAGGAAAAGGTGGAAATATTTAGTTTATTCAAATTCAAGAAAAATATTAACGGTTTTGCCGTGCAGTTGCCAATTTGAACACCAAAATCTGATTTTAAAATGTGACAATGCGTTACCATTTTAGATATTTACCTAAATTATAGCAATCTACGCAATAATAAAAATCATACAAAAAATAATAAAAGCAGGTAAATTAGTAACAAAAACACTCAAACAGGGCTCAAATAATAGAGAAATGTATGCCCTTTCTCCTTGTACATTTAATATAACTTGTTATATCCTTGTTTAAATGTAGGACTACCAAATCACAAATATGTGGGCAATCCTGTACCAAATAATTTCCCCCATGGTAAACAGCTCATAATCGAGATGTAGTGACTTGTATTCTTTACTGACATGGAGCGACAAGATAGGAAAAGCGCATTCTTTCCAATCAGTGGATCCATCCCAAGTGAGTTGTAAACCAGTGTATGCCCACCATGTTTGCCCTTCAGCATGACAATTAATCCACTATTGCTGCTCTCTACCCAGGTGTATAAATGGGGACCTTTATGTGAATGACCTCAACACTAATGAGCAGCTTGGGAGGAATGCCCCCCAGGGAGTGGAGATGGTGCACATAACAATGTGTGCTGACTGCCATTGTATACTACGGCTGGGGTAATATTAGTGTAAAGCAATTATAACGAGATGATAGCGTACCTTATCAGGGGATATAAATAGAACCTATTACATATAGAGTCAAGTTGAACCAACATACCTTGCACACAGGTGAGTTTTTCTCAGAAAGGCGCTGTCACCGATGCGTACATACTTCCATTTGTCCTGGGAAAAACAATGAAAATCATTTTCAATTTTAGCTACTAATCAAATAAGCTGAATGATGGTGATTAAAAGAGACACAATGCTTAGTACTTGTACAAACACTAAAATCTCAGTTATAGCGATTTGGTTCAATCTAAAAGAATAAATATTATAAACTTTAGGTTTCAGACACCAGGATCATTTCTCAGCTCAAAATAAGCACTAATTGCCTCTGGAAACCAAAAATATTATAGATTTGATATGATTCTCTGTGTTTACTATGCTTTTAGGAATAGCTGATGGCGACTCCATCCTATATATCTTTCGACAGCTTCCACTGCATTGTCAAGTACTACGTCCATATTATGCTCATGTAGTTCATGCTTTTATGCATGAATCGAGGTAAATCATGATAAATCCCTCCTTCCTCAGCTTCCAATGTATTTCCAACTCGTTCAGAGAAACCGTATTGCACTTCGCCTTGCGCTTTCATACTGGTCAGGTCTCGGTGGAAGGGCCACATGATCACAGGTAGGTGTGACATCATCATTCGCCTCACTCTTTTCAGAGTGAAGTGCGGTTATGGTTTGGTGTGACAGGGGTTTTACAATGCATCTAATGCCCTCTGCACACAGAGCCAACTCGACCCGATCCGACTGGTTTTCCGTCAGTCGGTTCAGCTCAGTATACATTGCCTCAGGATTCCCGTTTCGCCGGACGAGAGCCAGTCGGATGTCATTCGAGGCCGATTCAACATGTTCAATCGGCTCCGACTGAGCGAAACCGACTCTAGCCGGACTGAAAACCAGTCGGATCGGGTCCAGTCGGCTCTGTGTGCAGAGGGCTTTACGGGAACCGCAAGAAAAGAAGAAAACAAAATAGCATGTCTTACCTCCTGAAATGCAGGAGAACCCTCCACGACGATGTTGGGTCGGAAATTCCTAAACTGAACCGGCGTCTCAAGCTTAGAGTTGAGGTCATCCAGAGAAGAGACTCCCAGGATGTTTATCTGTGATACGTCTTGGTACATGCTCTGAAGGTACATGTAAGCAATATAAAGGGAGATGATTAAAACAAAGCAATGACAAGGCACTCTCAAAACCTGCTTCATTCAAAATATTCCGGCTGTGGTATGTATCACTTTATATGATGGGTGTCTCAAGCTTAGAGTTGGGGTCATTCAGAGATGGAAACTCCCAGGTTGTTATCTGGGATACATCTTGGGACATGTTTTGAAGGCCTAGGGAGAAGATTTTATAAAAGTGCTCTCTCAAAATCGACCTCGATCAAACAAAATAATCAGCCTGGGGTATTGCCAATACCTTAATCTAAATGTAATACAACTGCTTTCCCCATAATAAAGGGCTTTGTCACATATTACCTTATGACCCCCGAATCTTATCAGTAGATTTCCATCAAACTTGGTACATGTGTGATGCATCTTGAGAAGCTAATTACATTTTGCTTCTCAAGATGTACACACATGTACCAAGTTTGATGGTAATTATCTGCAGCGACTAGTTCTTGAGATATTGCAACTATGAAAACAACACCAAAACACAATGGCCCGAATTCTCGTCAGTGGCTCAACTTGTGCCTGGCCTAAAAAGACAAAGACTACCGGTAACACTTTGAACCAGCAGACTTATTGTCCTTTCAAATTTAGTCATAGTCTAACAGGTCATCGGCAATAAAATGTCCAGGATGATCCAGGACGCAATTTGGCTGATGACAGACTATACTATGACCGCATTTCAAAAGGCCCATTGTCCTGATGTTTATAATCAGAACTCAAGGGATTGACTGGATAATGAAAGGAAACCATTAGGATATCTCTGGGGACCATAGTAACGAGACAATAAGTCTGCTGCTGCAAGTGTTACCGGTAGTCTTTGTCTTTTTAGGCCAGGCACAAGTTGAGCCACATACATGTATGAGAATTCGGGCCAATGCCTTCTGACCATTTTGTGGCGGAGGACTATCTTATTTACAGTTAAACCTGTGTATGGTGACCTCCTTAAGAAAAAAAGAAAGTGGCCTCTATAGACAGTGACCTCTAAAGAAGTGAACTCTATAGACAGGTTCCATGACACTTCAGGGCCCCACTTTTGTTAGCCACTATCTAGGTAGGTTGTCTGATAAAACAAGAGCCCCAGGGGGGCACGACGCTCACCTGAGGTCAATCAATTCACATCTGGCGCATGTTCTCTCTGGCACCCTCAGAAGATATGAAATCAGTTGAAATCATGCCAAAATCTATAATGTGATGTACTATTTAATCAATAACTTTTGATCCCCTGTACCTAACATTATGATTTACCATAATGTTTGGGTGAATCATAAAAAAAGACAGACACACATATAAGACAAAGCTTAACACATTTCACCAGCCACTGACCACTTCAGCATATTAACCCCACTCACATAGGGACCCTATGGGGCCATTCTGCGATGGCCTGTCATACTTCTGGATCTTGAGAAGAAGATATTTAAAATTAACATATTTTTTACACTTGGTGCCCTCCCCCAGGGCCCCCCTGAGGGCCACGCCCACCATTTTAGCAACTTCGATTCCTCTACCCCTAAGGATGATTCCTGCCATGTTTGGTTGGAATCTAATCATTGGTTCTGGAGAAGAAGATGAAAATGTATATTTCCTATGGTAGGGCCCCAAAAAAAACTGTTACGCCCACAGGGCCCTTGTGGGGCCACCCACAAAAATCTTGTGAACAACTTTCATTCTTCATCAATAGAGGCATCTACATATGAAATATCAGGTCTGTCATACTTCTGGATCTTGAGAAGAAGATGTTTAAAATTTACATATTTTTTACACTTGGTGCCCTCCTCCAGGGCCCCCCTGGGGGCCACGCCCACCATTTTAGCAACTTTGGTTCCTCTACCCCTAAAGATGATTCCTGCCATGTTTGGTTGGAATCTAATCATTGATTCTGGAGAAGAAGATGAAAATGTATATTTCCTATGGTAGGGCCCCCAAAAAAACTGTTACGCCCACAGGGCCCTTATGGGACCACCCACAAAAATCTTGTGAACAACTTTCATTCTTCATCAATAGAGGCATCTAAATATGAAATATCAGGTCTGTCATACTTCTGGATCTTGAGAAGAAGATGTTTAAAATTTACATATTTTTTACATTTGGTGCCCTCCCCCAGGGCCCCCCTGGGGGCCACGCCCACCATTTTAGCAACTTTGGTTCCTCTACCCCTAAATATGATTCCTGCCAAGTTTGGTTGGAATCCGATCATTGGTTCTGGAGAAGAAGATGAAAATGTAAAAAGTTTACGGACGACGGACGACGCACGACGCACGACGCACGACGGACGACGCACGACGGACGACGGACGAAAAGCGATCACAATAGCTCACTTGAGCCTTTGGCTCAGGTGAGCTAAAAATCAAGACAGGTTTGACTGTATTTCATACATATTGGGGGAAATTGTACTATTCCAATTCAATTCATGAGACTTTATTTTACTTTAATTTTTCAACAACCAAAAAAAAACAAGGTACTGTAATAAATTTAGAAAGCAAAGCTTGTCCCTGGTTACATGGGTATAGTTTCAAGCTATTATACAAAGTTATTCTACTGGTATTTATAGCATGCATCCTAAAAACAAATTTGACACGGTTTAAAAATCTTTTGTCAAAATAGTAAAAAAAACAGGTTAAATCATGTTTTCATCATGCGATTCGTCTCCTGGAGTGGATGATAATGAAAGCAAAGGATTGTGATACATGCATTAAAAAGGTAAGCAAGGGGTGAAAACTGGAAATAATTCAGAGGACAGATAAAATCAAAGTTTAGAGCATGCCAATGATGCCATATTACTTTCTTACTTTCTCATTTCCTTTAGCTGTGAACGCCCACAATTTGTCATTCTTAAGCATTTTGGGGGAGATTTTCTTGGAGTGTCGGATGAGCTTGAATCCTGGACTTCCAAGGTACTGCTCCAGCCACTCCTGTGCTCCACTCCCACAGTCCTCCCCCATCACATCTGCTCCCCACAGCCTAGCCGCAGACAGATACACAGACAGACATACATACAAAATGTACATAGACAGACAATCAGACAGACAGACAGTCAGACAGACAGACAGACAGACAGGTAGATATAAATACAAACACACACATACATACAGACAAACATACACATATATACAGAAATACAGACAGACAAACATAGACATATACAGACAGGCAGACATTCATACATACATACATACATACAGACAGACAGACAGAAATATAGACATACAGGCAAATAGTCATGTACATGTACAGTCACGGGGTAAGACCAGTCATATTTACAGTCGGAAAGACAAATGTATGTTGGTTTGCAGACAGATTGAAATTATAAAGATCATAAAAGACAGACGTGATAGACAGACAGACAGACAGACAGACAGGTAGATATAAATACAAACACACACATACATACAGACAAACATACACATATATACAGAAATACAGACAGACAAACATAGACATATACAGACAGGCAGACATTCATACATACATACATACATACAGACAGACAGACAGAAATATAGACATACAGGCAAATAGTCATGTACATGTACAGTCACGGGGTAAGACCAGTCATATTTACAGTCGGAAAGACAAATGTATGTTGGTTTGCAGACAGATTGAAATTATAAAGATCATAAAAGACAGACGTGATAGACAGACAGACAGACAGACAGACAGGTAGATATAAATACAAACACACACATACATACAGACAAACATACACATATATACAGAAATACAGACAGACAAACATAGACATATACAGACAGGCAGACATTCATACATACATACATACATACAGACAGACAGACAGAAATATAGACATACAGGCAAATAGTCATGTACATGTACAGTCACGGGGTAAGACCAGTCATATTTACAGTCGGAAAGACAAATGTATGTTGGTTTGCAGACAGATTGAAATTATAAAGATCATAAAAGACAGACGTGATAGACAGACAGACAGACAGACAGACAGGTAGATATAAATACAAACACACACATACATACAGACAAACATACACATATATACAGAAATACAGACAGACAAACATAGACATATACAGACAGGCAGACATTCATACATACATACATACATACAGACAGACAGACAGAAATATAGACATACAGGCAAATAGTCATGTACATGTACAGTCACGGGGTAAGACCAGTCATATTTACAGTCGGAAAGACAAATGTATGTTGGTTTGCAGACAGATTGAAATTATAAAGATCATAAAAGACAGACGTGATAGACAGACAGACAGACAGACAGACAGGTAGATATAAATACAAACACACACATACATACAGACAAACATACACATATATACAGAAATACAGACAGACAAACATAGACATATACAGACAGGCAGACATTCATACATACATACATACATACAGACAGACAGACAGAAATATAGACATACAGGCAAATAGTCATGTACATGTACAGTCACGGGGTAAGACCAGTCATATTTACAGTCGGAAAGACAAATGTATGTTGGTTTGCAGACAGATTGAAATTATAAAGATCATAAAAGACAGACGTGATAGACAGACAGACAGACAGACAGACAGGTAGATATAAATACAAACACACACATACATACAGACAAACATACACATATATACAGAAATACAGACAGACAAACATAGACATATACAGACAGGCAGACATTCATACATACATACATACATACAGACAGACAGACAGAAATATAGACATACAGGCAAATAGTCATGTACATGTACAGTCACGGGGTAAGACCAGTCATATTTACAGTCGGAAAGACAAATGTATGTTGGTTTGCAGACAGATTGAAATTATAAAGATCATAAAAGACAGACGTGATAGACAGACAGACAGACAGACAGACAGGTAGATATAAATACAAACACACACATACATACAGACAAACATACACATATATACAGAAATACAGACAGACAAACATAGACATATACAGACAGGCAGACATTCATACATACATACATACATACAGACAGACAGACAGAAATATAGACATACAGGCAAATAGTCATGTACATGTACAGTCACGGGGTAAGACCAGTCATATTTACAGTCGGAAAGACAAATGTATGTTGGTTTGCAGACAGATTGAAATTATAAAGATCATAAAAGACAGACGTGATAGACAGACAGACAGACAGACAGACAGGTAGATATAAATACAAACACACACATACATACAGACAAACATACACATATATACAGAAATACAGACAGACAAACATAGACATATACAGACAGGCAGACATTCATACATACATACATACATACAGACAGACAGACAGAAATATAGACATACAGGCAAATAGTCATGTACATGTACAGTCACGGGGTAAGACCAGTCATATTTACAGTCGGAAAGACAAATGTATGTTGGTTTGCAGACAGATTGAAATTATAAAGATCATAAAAGACAGACGTGATAGACAGACAGACAGACAGACAGACAGGTAGATATAAATACAAACACACACATACATACAGACAAACATACACATATATACAGAAATACAGACAGACAAACATAGACATATACAGACAGGCAGACATTCATACATACATACATACATACAGACAGACAGACAGAAATATAGACATACAGGCAAATAGTCATGTACATGTACAGTCACGGGGTAAGACCAGTCATATTTACAGTCGGAAAGACAAATGTATGTTGGTTTGCAGACAGATTGAAATTATAAAGATCATAAAAGACAGACGTGATAGACAGACAGACAGACAGACAGACAGGTAGATATAAATACAAACACACACATACATACAGACAAACATACACATATATACAGAAATACAGACAGACAAACATAGACATATACAGACAGGCAGACATTCATACATACATACATACATACAGACAGACAGACAGAAATATAGACATACAGGCAAATAGTCATGTACATGTACAGTCACGGGGTAAGACCAGTCATATTTACAGTCGGAAAGACAAATGTATGTTGGTTTGCAGACAGATTGAAATTATAAAGATCATAAAAGACAGACGTGATAGACAGACAGACAGACAGACAGACAGGTAGATATAAATACAAACACACACATACATACAGACAAACATACACATATATACAGAAATACAGACAGACAAACATAGACATATACAGACAGGCAGACATTCATACATACATACATACATACAGACAGACAGACAGAAATATAGACATACAGGCAAATAGTCATGTACATGTACAGTCACGGGGTAAGACCAGTCATATTTACAGTCGGAAAGACAAATGTATGTTGGTTTGCAGACAGATTGAAATTATAAAGATCATAAAAGACAGACGTGATAGACAGACAGACAGACAGACATACATAGAACCAGAAGACAGCAAAATAAAAAGGAGGGACAGATAGAAGAGAGACAAAGGAACATTATTTTAACAAATTTGATAGTGATAAAGAGTATAAAGTAAGTTTAAAGTCACATTTGAAGAATGTATCGTCATCCCCATAGATTTCATCCATATTCACCAAGGTTCCAAAAGCCAATTAACTTTTCTTTTATAGTGACATGGGGCTCCAGATTTCACTCTGTCTGGGTAGCAGAACAAGGAGCATAAATACATGATCAAGAATCATTGATGCATGAATGGACCTGTATGAAGGCAAAACAGAGCAGTATTTCCCACACCTACAAAGCAGTTGAACAATGTTAAAATATGCTGCAGAGAAAACGGAAAGAGACAAGAAGCAGTGGAGCATAACGGGTTGCAGAGGCTTCGATTCGTTCGGAAAACACAATGCATTATGGGGGGGCGAGCATTGTTTGTGTGCTCGCCCCCCCAATGCATTGTGTTTTCTGAACGGATCGACGCGCCTGACGGGTTGACATGTTTCAAATCACCAAGGCTTCAGTCTGCTACTAGTCAGTTAGCACTTAATGTTTTATTTCTAAGTCATCTATTTATAATCTATGGCCCAAATTCTCATCCGTGGCACAATTTTAGTCCAGGCTAAAAACACAGAAATGACCAACAACTAATAAAAGTGATTCACACTGGTCTGTGGAATCTTTTACTAGACATGCTTACTTTGTTTTGAGTACCTGACCATTCTGGCCCTTGATCGAAATAATGAGAGTTGGCATTCCAGGTGCATTGACCACCAAGTTCTGGAAGTCCTCGGACACGGTTGGAGTTATGACCGCAATCGAAGGTTGCTGCCGTTGCGTCACAAACCGGCCATTGATGTCTATTATTAGAAATGATCTGCAGAGTGAAACAGCATTAAAAGAAAAAGAAGAAAAAAAAATAAAAATAGGCTCTTTGAGCAAAGAGACACATTTGAAGGTGTCAAACCGGCCATTGATGTCTATTATTAGGAATGATCTGCAGAGTGAAACAGCATAAAAAGAAAAAGAAGATTCAAATTTTATTTAAAGATCTTTGAGCACAGAGACAATTTTGAATGTTCATTCAATTTAATTCATGGGTATTATACAAATAATACACGATCTAGAGTGCATTGTGTAAATGCATCGCACGCGAGGGCTATGTTAGCTGTGCGGCGCACGAGGCGTGAGCCGAGTGCGTAAGGCACAGCTAACATAGCCCGAGAGTGTGATGAATTTACATGATGCACGATAATAAGTAGTATTATTTGTTTTATAAAACGAACTCAACCACGGAATTGTTTATTTTGCTGGATTATTAAAAACAGACAATTGGTAACCCAGAGTTTACAAAATTCATCAACACTTTATACTGCACTAGCTTCACTGAATTTGACTCAGCAGCTCAGCAGATCAACTGCCGATAATTTCCCGTAAAACTGAGAATTATCAAAGAATTGTATGCATTTCCATTACAAAACTTACCAACATCAAACAACATATCCATATAATTTACAAAACTGCTAAGATTTATTTACTACAGAACAGAGAATTTACAAAACCAAGCATTTTCCATCTTTTTTTGTTCACTTTCGCAAGTTTGTTTTCGAGAGGTTTGTCTGTAATCGTTTGTGATTGTTTATGATCGTTTATGATCGTTTAGAATATGACGTATCGGAGGATGATCGGGACTTCGATGTTTGTGCTAGTGAAGTCATGCGTTGGCTCACCCTGTGGTGAGATTAAATGTCTTTTTGAAACAAACTCATGGAAACTGTGTTGTCATATAGTCATTATTCCTGTTATAGAATCCATTCCCTTAATTCAGTCTTCGTAGAGCAATGTAAACAAACATTGTGACGTCACAGGGTTGCGCACCTTCGGCACGATGGTTGCACACCTTCGGCACGATGGTTGCGCTGCTATCGGCACGATGGTTGCACAGGTATCGGCACGGTAGTGCAGGTGGTGAAAAGTAATCAATCCCCACGTGATCGATATTAGCCAATCACGTTACTGAATTTACCGGAGCCGTTTTATAAAACCCTATAATTTACTTTTCAATCTTGCATGAATCGATAAACAAAACCTGCAAATAATGAATTTATGCTTTGTTTCCTTTTATCTACAGCGGAGCTGATCTTGCAGCCTTAGTGAGAGGGCGCATCCATGAATGCCTTGAGGAAGGTGATACAAATGCAATAAAGAGTTTTTCACTACAAATTACTTTTCAATCTTTCATGAATAGATAAACAAAACCTGCAAATAATGAATTTATGTTTTGTTTCCTTTTATCTACAGGGGAGCGGATCTTGCAGCCTTTGTGAGAGAGGCATCAATAAATGCCTTGAGGAAGGTGATTACGATGTGATCAAGAGTTTTTCACTACAAATTACTTCCCATCTTGCATGAATACATAAGCAAAAACTGCAAATAATGAATTATGTTTTGTTTCCCTTTTATCTACAGGGGAGCTGATCTTGCAGCCTTTGTGAGAGAGGCATCTATGAATGCCTTGAGGAAGGTGATAAAGATGGGTACATTTCAGGCGAGAGGCGATCCATCTGGTAGGAGGGACCCACCAAACGTTAAGGTTTCTGGGGAGGACTTTGAGGCTGCCTTCAGGAAAGTAAAACCATCCGTCTCCAGAAAGGTAAGATTTGTGGATTTACCCAAATATATTAGCAAATTTCTATTGTATTATATCCAGAAGCTATGGTTAGCAGAAACACCATGTAACATAATGTTATTCAATAATAATCTTTATATATATATTTTTCATTAAAATTTTCATAAAAGGTTGAATTTACCATGATGTAAATAGACCAAAATATGATCTACATTGTACAGTGTACCGAGGTAGCGACATCAACTTCTTTTGCTTCAACATAGTAATGGTTCTATACAACTTGTCCTTTCATTCAGGCTTTTGGTTATTGGTTATAGTTGGATGATTCCCTTTCTTAGCAACTAAATGGGCACAATTTGTTTGCTTGCCTGACATTGTTTAGAACCACTACCCATGGCAATTAATAGCTGTGATGTCACATTTTTTGTACGATTCTGAAGTTCATATGTTTATTGTTTATCTTTGACATGTGCAGGATCGGGTGATGTATGATCGCATGAGGACAGGCGTACTGAGAGATGTGCTGCCCAGTAAGCCAGAAGCCGTTGAGAATAGCGACGGAAAAACAACTGGGTCATGATAGAAAGAAACTGACAAGTGTCTTTTCCAAAGTCTTCCAAAAACTGCTGACGTACTATTTTTCTTACCTAGAGCATTTATACTTGAAGTGGATGTTTACGGTAGAAACTCTTTCTTGGAAAATTCTCCTGACGACGATCAGAACATACAGATTAAAACTTTGGAGCAATGAGTGGGTCTTTTTTAGGACCACCAGTCTTCCAAGAAAGATGTATACATGGTGTACTGGAAACTTCCTCTTAAATCATTTATACAGTGGAACGTCTTTATAATGAACTCTGTTCTATCTAAAAATGTCTACATGCATACATGCCAACATTTGAAATTCAGAAATCTGTACCCACTGCGGGGGTCTGAAAATTTGAGGGAGAAAAACTCCCTCGTGAAATTATTCACGAAGGCTATTTTGAGGCTCACGGGGGCTCTTTTTTTTTTTACATCGTTTTCACTGCTCAAGGGTCTAATAAATTATTATCATGATGTGATCTATCCGATTATGCCATGTTTGGTACGTTTCTGGCGCTTTCCGATCGTGCAAAAAGATTTTTTTTTTTTTTTGGGGGGTCATTCAGAATTTCAAAAAATCAGAATATTCCGATTTTTAAGGTCCTAAAAGTTCAGAAAATCGGAATATTCCGAATAAATCGGAACAGTTGGCAGGTATGTGTAACATGGTGTAATGGAAACTTCCTCTAAAATCATTTATACAGTGGAAGCTCTTTATAATGAACTCGTGTTCTAACGAGGTATCTGATATAGCAAGGCTATTTCACAGGTCCAGGTTCTATGTATTTCATTATTTGTAAGTTCTGATAGGAGATATCTGATATAATAACAAGGCAACAATTGGCTCGAGGTGCTCTTTATAACGAGGTTTCACTGTACTACATGTATCTTGCTAGAAACTGTAGTCTGACTTTTCTGTACTGACTGCTCAAGGCAAACATGAGAAGTGTTGTTTGTAAACAGATTTTCTCTGTATGCAGGAAAGCGGGAATTTTGTCATCTCCAGCACTGTACCTGTAATTGTTTTAAATTTTGCTTTTAACTTGCATAGTTTTTTTTTACAAAAAGCTAATTTATTAGATTTGTCCTAAATTACATTAAGTCTTTTTTATTCAGCAAATCTGGTTATGTATCCTAGGAGCAAATAAATCTAATATTCATATATCATTGGAGCCTTCTCTATGTGAGAAAATAATTATTTCTTACTCTAGATCTCCAAAGATCAAGAAGTGTCTTGGCGCCCTTTTCTTTCTCGAACGATGATATATTTATCACTAAATTGCTATTTTAGGTGAGTTTTTAAAGAAAATTGTCCCAGAAGGCTGTGGTGCCCAATAGCTCCCATGTCACTTCAACAATAGTGGAACTTTACCAGGATGTTGAGACAATGGGCCGTATGCATAAAGACAAGCAATTGCTTATAAGCAATTGCTTTAAGCACAAGCAAGAGCTTGTCAAGCAAAAGATCAAGTTCAAGCAATTGCTTGAATTCATATGCACAGGCTTTTGCTTGTGCTCAAACCTTTTGCTTGCACTGCCAAGCATTTGCTTACGTGTTGGACAAAGGATCGTTACGGTTGTGCGAACATCGCACTGCAGGACAACAATGCTTCGTGCCCGACCTGGCGGTATTATTTTTTTCTTACGCAAATAGCGAAGAAACAGCACAGAGCATCAGGGGGGTTTCTGTGCAGATCGATGGACAAAAATTGCCGTAAAAATTATAAAATAATAGGAATTTGATTAAATATGAAATCACAACATAATTTCTGAAATAAGGAGCTTGTAAAAAACGCAAGCAATTGCTTATCAAGACAAGTAAAAGGTTCGTTTTATGCATACGGTTTTAAGCAATTGCTTGTTTGGTAAGCATTTGCTTACGAGCCGTAAGCAATTGCTTGTGCTTGTAAGCAAAAGCTTTTGCTTACAAGCAATTGCTTGTTTGTGTGCATACCGATTCAAGCAAAAGGCTAGCACAAGCAATTGCTTGTTTTTATGCATACGGCCCAATTTGTAAGTTTGTTAAGTTCAACTTAACTCTAACAATTATGGAGAGCTGTTAGTTTCTTTGTTCTTCTAAAAAGGCATTAAGTTTGATAAAATCGGTTATGTATGTAATTATCAAGGAGCCTTAAAATATTTGTTATATTTATTTATTTGAAGTCTCAAATACTTGTATTTATTAGCTTTTGTATGTTTTTTTCCTAGGCTACAAATGGCTCTCCATAAATAGGTTGAACTTAAATGTAATTCAACTTAGAATCTTTGTGAAACACCCCCTGGAGTTTCCCCACCTAGATTACTATGATGTTTTAGAGAATTTTTACTACAACTTCGAGAATACATTGTATACAAAGAGTTATAAATCTATAACATATTTACTATCCCTGTATTGATGGGTGATTCTATGCCTCGTAATATGTTTTGTAATATGTAGTATGTACATTTATGTAAATTGCCAACGCATTTCTGATTATTACCGTTATTAAAATCAATAACTCTTTTACATCAGTAGAAGTATTGTTATTTCTTTTATTTCATCATTGATTATAAATCATACATTCAAATGAAATCTCTGATTAAATCAACTTTACTACCTCTCACTTTTTCTATCAAGAAAGCAAGAATATGAAAAATATGAAAAAAATAAACAAATACGCGCTATATCATCAAGGCATCATATGCACATTATCCGCATGCCCCACCAACTTTCAGCTGAGAGTTAATTTTAGAAATTCTGAAATAATTTCAAGGGTCTTCTGTTTGTCATACTCGTTCACTTTTAATAGCTGCATCTTATACAGAAATCAATACAGAAATCAAATGACAGTAGAAAAATTACAAACAATGAAAATCACTTTAAATAAACATACCTACTAACTGCTCTATTTTGCTATCCTTATCATTTTTTTTTTAGCCATTCATGAGGCAGAACTCACTATTTTAATGCCCAATGACAATGGCAAATATATTTCTATCAAGTGTTGAACACAAATTTTCTGATCTTGGAGATGACAAACGACAAAAACATTTTAAGTTCAACATGCAAGTGATTTTTTTTTTGGTCAGGATCACATATATTACCTCTGAAGCACAGACAATATATGTTATAAACTTCAATTTCTATTGTCACAGTAATCGTAGATTCATTTCACATCACAGCATTTAATCATGATTATACATATGAACACATGATTTCAGTGCAACTGAAGCAGTAATTTCGGTTGTGCTGACATACACGATGATTATTTTCTCTACACATTCACACAAATTTGCACAATCATAGTTTGACAAGTATCTGAAATGTCATTGAACAATGACACATATGAGTACTTTACATTAATGCTGGTCTTACAATGTAGGTTACTGTCTCCACAAATAACGTAAAACAAAATATAACTAAATAAAGAGAACTATAAATAATCATTGTGAAGTAATTCAAATAATTCAAATCATCAGAAATGCTAGTATCCAAGATTCTCCTTTGGCAAAAGGTTAGACGTTGATGAACACTTTTTAGAAAGTCTGTTGTAACAAATCCATGGAAAAACAATTATAATCTGACTGCTTCAAAACACTTTATTATACTTCAAATGATTAAATCATTAATATTCAATACTACTACATGGACCTCAAAGCTTTAAATATAACCCATACATAATATTTTTTTTCATTATAAACAACCATGACATTATAGACAAACTTAATTATATGCCTCGAAACAATGATTTTTAACAGCAGTGCATAATGAATGTCTTTATCAAAACAATATTTCTTTCAGTGTACAAAATATGTGACAAAGTCACACTTATTTTCAATGATCGTTTTGTTTTACACAGCTACATGTGCATGTATTAGCTGTGGTAATAGTACGAGAAGTGATCAAAATAGAATGATTCTAATAACAAAATACAAGATTAATTTCTGCAAGCGCCTCGATCAAATATAAGATAAAATTATATTATTATATTACTACCCCATCCTCACTCCAAGTGGAGTCAATGGTACAATTACAAATACACAGTGGAGCCTTGTTTAATAACAAAGACCATGAAATTATCTTGTTCGTTATAAGTGGGTCTTTGTGGCTCAATGGGTTGGTTGAGCACCGGTCTAGCAATCTGGAGGTCTCAAGTGGGTCTTTATGGCTCAATGGGTTGAGCATCGGTCTAGCAATCTGGAGGTCTCGGGTTCGTTTCCTGGCGAAGCCTATTTTTCTTTGCAAATTTTCAATCATTAAAATATTTCTAGTCAGTTTCCTCTATGTTTGAATTCATAAGTGGGTTTTGTTACATCCTAGCTCTTTATAAGGAGGTTCCACTGTATAGATACATAATGTACGTACTAACAAAATTCAGGGATATATTTTATGCAAAATTTTAATATCTAAATACGACATTTAATCGAGTAGATCTAGATGGTTGTTCAATAGGCTCTTTCCCCAATTCATTTATACTTCATTCATTAATCCATCCATTCTCCCATGGTCCTGAAATACCATTAAATCAAGTCACTTTTGCTGGGTTAATGATTGTATACCTCACTTGCTAGCACTTGCCCAACTTACTTATATCATTCACATTTTGGTGACAAATGTCCTACAGAAAATGAAATTGAATAAAAAAGTTCACCAGCAATAGGAAAAGTAATCAAGAGTACTTTCCTGATGAAACGCACATTTACTCGTATAGATGTATAAATCTATAAATCAATATTTAAATATGTTGGATATGTTCTCTTGTAGCATGCTCTTTGGTTTCAACTTGAAACTACATGGGCACTGACAGAAAAATCGGTGTTAATACTTTGTAACAGTACTCTTAGCTTGATAAAGTTAATTTCCGCTTCTATTACAAGCATACATTCATGAATAGCTTAATATACCATCGCAAATTATCATTCATCTACATTTAGTAGATAAAACATATTATAACTCAACTGGAAAACTTACTATATGTAAGAGATGCCAACACATCGGTGCATGCCGATTTGTCCACAGCCTATACATGTATATAGAGTTGCCAAATGAAGCCGATTGCTAATCGGCCAAATATTGCTCTTACAAATAGTAATAGTAATAGTTTTCCAGCTTCTTTGATGTTCAGTATGTTCTAGCATGATATCCCCATTCCAATTGTGAACGGACAGAAAACAGAGCTTTGTATAAACTTATAAAGTGAGAAAATTCATATTGTTTTTATTTAATAACAATGCAATGGGCTTGAGTCTAGTTGTAGCTGGTGACTGGCTAGGCGCTATAGCACGAAACATAAGTCTGTTCATGGTATATGCTCATGTGCGTAAATGATGATCTAGGTACATAATTTGGATATATCAAACAAAACTTAGGCTATACCTTGTACTCAAAACTCATATTTCATTTTAAATTTGCAAGTAATGGGCAGTGGAGACAAAAAGTCAGAAGCTAAGGCTAGAAAATTCTACATTTCAAAAATGGGGAGCTACAAAGACGCACAAAATAGAAATCTATCAATTTTCCCACCACCATCAAATATACAGATCAATCTTAAATTTAGGACAGAGTAGACATTGTATTGCTGCTACAGCTAGGATAGCCGTATACTCCAATCCTCCCCGATATTGACGCCTGGTTTGCGTATCGTCAAGACCTCCCGATTGTGGGAGCTTGTGAAAGACAGTTCTGAAGTGCCGCCTGGGAGATGAGAGAGGTGGAAAGGAATCGGAAGATGATAGTTGTTAGAGGTATAATAATAATAGTAGGTTCGATTTTAACAACGCTTTTAAACACTTTTTGAACGCTTTTAAATTCAATCTTAAATATCTTAAAAATTTGGGAGAAATTTGACAAATTTGAAAAATCAAAATCTATTTCATTCTTCTTTAACCGCAAGCCAAACAACAAGATACAGGAGAAATGTGGAAGCTCCAAGAGATTTTAGCTGAATTTTGACTACTAGCTTCCTTTAGGAAAAATAAGCAAACAAATAATTGCTAGTACTTACTTGAAGAGGTAAGTTGCACTCTTTTAGGCACAGACTTGACACCTACAATGATGACCTTCTCCAGCCAGGAATCGGTTTTGAAACCTCCACTGAACAAAGCTCTGAAAGAAACAAAACGTCGCACATTAGCATGAAAGTTGCGGTACACTGGTACTATATAAGAAGAATCATTGTAATATTTACAAAATTGACGAAAGTACAGCTTACAGAACTGGAGGTAAATTACATTTATTGCGCACAAATAGTTCTTCGTAAACATTTTTTTTTTAACAAATGTGATGCACACTTGTGAACAGTTGCGTAGCGTAGTCAGACTGATATGGGGGGGGGGCGCACACCTTATGTTTTTCTTAATTTTTAAACAAAAAAATTCCCCTTATGTTTTTGTATTGCTTTGTTCAAATTATTGGGGGGGGGGGGGGGGTGGCACTGGTTCAAGTGGTTATATACTGTTGTTGACCCTGATATAACGAGAAAACTGGCATAATGACATAATTGTCAATGGTCCCTAGCTCCTCATTATAACGAGGTTCCACCATATTTTAATTTGACTGCAGAGTGCTGGCAGCGAAGGTGAATCGTCGGTGGATGTATCTCTGCGGCCGGTATTTGTATAACTTTGATTGCTTCTGATATATATTTATTACTGCTCATATTTTTGTCAAGTTGTGGAAAGAAACTGAATTCAATGGTAAAAACATTTTCTGGTGAAAAAACAACAACTGATATCCGCCTATTTGGAGATCAAAATTATAATCTTTATTTCATTGGAGAAAATTAATTTCCACCAATTATTCAGTTATTCCATTGGTGGTCTTACAGTTATATGACAGTTTAATAGGCTGTTTTATCGTGCAAAATAGCGTAGCTAAAAGGAAGGGGACCATAATACCCCTGAGGGAATCCTCCACAGCAACAGTCATCAAGGTGAATCAGTCAATAATTGACACCAGTGAAACATGTATCATACAAGAATGTATCAATACAATACAAAGTACACATATTATCCCTATGACCTATATAATATACATACATGTACATGTATATATATACATAATGCATTTTCTGTCATTATTTATAAACCCCACGCAGACTAAAACAGAGCAGTTGTACAAAATGAAGATAGATACAAGACAGTATGATCACTATCTGCATATTATATTGATCATCATCATTAATCTTTGATCTTGCATGAGCTTTTCCCCCTTCCAATGTGATTGAGTGCACATAGGAAGGTCTACTGTCATGCTACATACATCAGAAAGGGGGTGGCACTGGTACAAGTGCTTTATATACTTTTGTTGACCATCGGCCAAGCCCCTACAGATCAAAGGACTAAACTGGAAGTGGCCAGAGTGCCTGAACGGAATGCCTAAACCAAATGCCAAAACCGAATGCCTGAACCGAATGCCTAAACCAAATGCGGACAAGAATGGGGCGGTGTAGGGCCAACATGGAAAGATGGGGCTATGCCCATGAAAGAGATACACTCTGCGACTGCGGAGAGGCCCAGACAAATGGACCACATCTTGCAGTGCGGCGGAGTGGGCTGCACGGGCACGGATGAAGACCTGTCCCTTGAGAATGAGACTGCCATCGCAGCAATCACACGACTGAAGGATTTAACTCTTTAACGTGCCAGGGATTTTATTGCTCTATGGCATTTGTGTGTATTGTAACTTGCAAAAATGCGAGCTTGGCACTCAAGGAGTTAACTTAGAAACTTTAATCTTGATCTGAGGAGACACAAACGAACCAACGAACCCCGATATAACGAGAAAACTGACATAGCAACATAATTGTCAATGGTCCCTAGCTCCTCATTATAACGAGGTTCCAACGTGTCTTACTTTGACTGCAGAGTGCTGGCAGCGTAGGTGAATTGCCGGTGGATGTATCTCTGCTGCTGGTATTTGTAGCTGTAACCGTCATCAATGAACAGAGTGCCCTCCGCAGTACCCTGAAGCAAAATTAAAGAGCAGATAACGTAAATTATATTTTGATGATGATTTCACATTTTGTATAACTTTGGGGCTACAAAAATAACATTATGCAGAACTGTCAACAATCAACATGTCTAATGTAGGGAGGCTTCAAATGATCAAGGAGAATGATCACACAAGAATTTATCAATCTTATGAAAGATTGAGGGAATGGTTTACCTCATTTATCAATCTTATGAAAGATTGAGGGAATGGTTTACCTCATTTATCAATCTTATGAAAGATTGAGGGAATGGTTTACCTCATTTATCAATCTTATGAAAGATTGAGGGAATTGTTTACCTCATTTATCAATCTTATGAAAGATTGAGGGAATGGTTTACCTCATTTATCAATCTTATGAAAGATTGAGGGAATGGTTTACCTCATTTATCAATCTTATGAAAGATTGAGGGAATGGTTTACTTCATTTATCAATCTTATGAAAGATTGAGGGAATGGTTTACCTCATTTATCAATCTTATGAAAGATTGAGGGAATGGTTTACCTCATTTATCAATCTTATGAAAGATTGAGGGAATGGTTTACCTCATTTATCAATCTTATGAAAGATTGAGGGAATGGTTTACCTCATTTATCAGTCTTACGAAAGATTGAGGGAATGGTTTACCTCATTTATCTATATGTATGTATTTATTTATCTATATGTATGTATCTATCTATATGTATGTAGTTTGTTGAAATTTGTTTGTTGTTTTTAAAGATGTGAAATAAATTGAAGATGTATCTATGTTATATATAAATCATGCATTTCTATCCTTATGTATATTCAATAAGCAGACTCAAATTGAGTAATTGTACCAAATGAAAATGAATACAAGACAGTATGATCACTATCTGTAAATATTGATCATTTTCATTGGTCTTTAATCTTGCATGAGCTTTTCCCCCTTCCAAAATGATTGAGTGCACATAGGAAGGTCTACTGTCATGCTACATTATTAGCGGCAATAACTACCTATAGTGACTTCTGGTGAACCAGAAACCTGGTGGGCTCTGTATCAACTCTACGGGGATTGCACAATCTAGTGCCGAAGGGAACCTGGTGGGTCCGGTATTAGCTATATGGGGATTGCAACATCTAGTAGGGAACATGTTAACCCATTGCCTACATGACCATGTTAGGTCCTGTATTAACCCCAAAGCCACTTGCAAAATCTGGTAGGGAACAGGTTAACAATACTCACAGCATTACTCAAGGCCACAGTGAGTGTGTATGGGTCGTCCAGTGACAGAGCGGTGCATCGCCTTACCCTCTCCTTCCGGGGAATGATGGTACCTCCTCGCTGGAAGACTGGGATCTACAAACCAAACAGGTGCAATGTTTAATGATTATCATTTATTCTTTAAAGGGATAGTTGAGTATTGGTCAAACTTAACTTTAGTAAACAAAACCTGCATCATTACGGTAAAAATGAATAGTTATCAACTCCACCATGCTCGAAAGGTATACACAATTACAAACGACTAAGTACAAACCCTGTTATCATTCAAAAAGAGCCATTACAACTCAAGAGGGCGCTCTCTAAAAACTCATTGGTTTTATTTTTTCATACAAAATTGTGCATTTAATGTTTTGTTAAAATAATGATTCAACTGAGATATCATCAACAACTACTTAAAAACCTATTTAGATTTTTTTCAAAGTAGTCTATAAGCATTTTTTGTATTTTTCTAAAATGTCAAAATGTCTTGAAATAAAAATTATTTTCTAACTATGAGAGCATTTGAAAGGGAATGATTCTCATTTTACATGTTTTATTCAAGGAACTTTCAAATGGAATTAAAACCAACCAATTCAGTGTCAAGAGGCATTTCGGGAAGTACCAATACTCAAGTGTACCTTTAAGGTGATCCGTTACCTTTGTCAAATTCAACCTAAATCACTTGAAGCTTGAAGATAAATGTGACTCTTTACCTGTTTATATTGGGCTTATGGTAACATAACAAAATGAGTTTTGATTTTTTAAATGTCTCCTTGATTATGGAGATGTTTAAGCTTGAATTGAAAAGCGGAACGCTTGTAGTCAAAAGTATCCATATTTGGATACCCCATAAACAACGATCGGGGATGAAGTCAGACATCAATCTTCACTTTTTCACTAGGAAAGCATTGTTCTATTTCTATGGAATATCTCATATTTAGAAAAATCTTACAGTGAAATTGGTATATGATTGAAGTCTCAAATATCACTTCTAGAATCTTATAGAGTTAATGGATAACTTAAATAACAAAAGTGGAGTATTATACCACGCACATGTCTATCATGATGTAACACTCCTGGCACTGTTATTACCCATGGTCATCTGGTACAATTCAAACCTACACAATTATATTTGTACTTTCTCAACTCCCCGGAAAGCAAACTAGCCTTATGCTGCCAATCGAACACGGTACTCCTGAATAGAGAGCAGCAATGTAGATTAAATGTCTTGCTGAAGGACATAAATGCCAGGATGACATGACATTGATATGGCTCGAACCTAGGTCCCGTGATTGGTCAAGCACCTATCCGATCGTGCCACAACACATCTTTCATTATTTGTTTCTGTAAGCATGTTATTTTTAATTCCTCCAAGAATTTATTTATTTGTAATCAACATGATAAGCCTTTTAAGGCTGATTGGTTTATGCTGATTCTAGCACTTACTCATATGTAATTTGTAATGCTATAATTTGTACTGCTTCTCATGTGTAATTATTCATGTGCCAAATGAAGATGAATACAAGACAGTATTATGACTATCTGTAAATATTGATCATTTTCATTGGTCTTTAATCTTGCATGAGCTTCTCCCCCTTCCAATGTGATTGAGTGCACACAGGAAGGTCTACTGTCATGCTACATAATTGGCAGCCAATTGCCTACTATACTGCATTCAAACAATAGGATTACTTGTAAGTGTACTCACACATTACACTATTTAAAGCCGTGTTAAAGGGGACCACCAGGCAAAGAACACATAATTATACGTTTTGGTACCCTTTACATGCAGACCCATATACACATGTTGTAGTATGTTGATGCGTTTTCCAAATTTTTGTTTCTTTCTGGAAACATATTTTTCTGAACTTGTTGATGGAATGGACTACTAAAGATGTTACCTTTCATTTATAAGAATATTATTTTTGGGTGCTGGTACCCTTTAAGCTGCAGTTACTATAAAAGTTTACCTTGTTGAGATCTGCATTCATGTTATGTGTGGCGGGGCCTCTGTACATGAAGTAGGAGTCCACGTCGTACCAAGGCTGGAACGAAAGAAGAAATAGTAAAGCATTATAAAGCCCGGCGCAGACAGAGCCGACTCGACTGGTTGTCATTCCGATCGGCTCAGTTTTCAGTGCCTCGCGACACACATTTTGCCAGTCGAGAGATAGTCGGATGCCAGTTGGGGCCGATTCAACACGATAAATCTGCTCCGACCGACCGGGCC
Source organism: Echinarachnius parma (assembly GCA_037951105.1). Lineage (NCBI taxonomy): Eukaryota > Metazoa > Echinodermata > Echinoidea > Clypeasteroida > Echinarachniidae > Echinarachnius > Echinarachnius parma. The sequence goes on along the minus strand of JBAMJV010009918.1, from coordinate 25,258 downwards.
CAACTCTAGCCTGATTAAAACCAGTCGGATCGGGGCGAGTCGGCTCTGTCTGCGCCAGGCTTAAGATCGGTGCGTGACAACCCGTCCACAGCCTTATAAAGACTGCTCTCCCCATCAGAGAGTTGCCAGATGGAGCTGGATGTTAATCTGTGAAATGAAGCACTTACAAAGGTTAAGTTTTCCAGCTATTTGGTTCAATGTTTTCTCAAAATCAAATACAGTAAATCATAGGTATAGATACCACCGGAGGAAAACAAGTGGTCACTGTAGACAGGTGACATCTATACACAGGTTCCATAACAGTATCTGCAGGGGATCCCTTTTGGTGGCCACTAAAAGCAGGTTGGCTGCTATAGACAGGAGTGTGCTAAAAACAAGTTTTTACTCTAGTCTTGAATGGGCTAATATATATGGACCATCAATTAAACGATTGAAGTGTTCAGATGTTAAACTGATCCCACTGGATAGTCGTAAACGTGTACAAAGTCAATGCAATGAATATCACTTTGCATTTTTGCTCATTACTCGGCCATATAACTTCCATTTAACTTGTACTTATCACACAATACCCAGTGGACATATCAGATAACAACAATATATATATTTTATTAACCATTCATCAATGTTTGCACATGTCAACAAAGTTACTAGATCCCTTTAAAGGGATGCCTGTAAAGTGTCTAACTCCACGAAAAATACTTGGAGCTTCCTCGCTTCTCTTCTGCCGTGTTGTTTAGCTTATGGTAAGAGAAGAATAAAATAGGGTTATATTTTTTCAAATGTCCCTTAAGTATGAAGATATTTATCATTGAAAATTGCCGTAGCTGAATACGTCTGGCCAGCACGCGTGGGAAACCTTCCAATATACGACTGTTGAGCCGAGCGTGCGCAAATTCCATGAATTCCGCACCGTCTGTATACACGGGTGGGGATATCGTCAAGATCAAACGAATGATTATTACTGCGACAATTCTATGGCAGGCCATCAGTATTCGGTGATAAAATATGAACTCAATATTCGTTTTTTTCACTAGGTAAACAGTGTTCGTTTTCTTTCGAACTTTCACAAATCTTTCAATTGTATTTTACAATGATATTGATATAGGATTGAAGTCTCAAATGTCATTTTGTGCAATATCAAACACTTTACAGGCATCCCTTTAAGGGAGGTTTCATATAATCAGGGAGATGTATCACACAAGAATGTATCAATCTTATGAAAGATGAAGTAAATGTATTACGTCATTTACCTAGATGTAATATATAAATAATGCATTTTCTATCCTTATGCAAACTACTAAATGGAGTAACTGTACAAAATGAAAATGACTACAAGACGGTATGATCACTATCTGTATATTATATTGATCATTTTCATTGGTCTTTAATCTTGCATGAGCTTCTCCCCCTTCCAATGTGATTGAGTGCACACAGGAAGGTCTACTGTCATGCTACATACATTATAAGCAAGAACTGCCTATAGTGAACCTGGTGGGCCCTGGATCAACTTTATGGGGATTTCAAAATCTAGTAGAGAACAGGTTAACTATACTCACAGCATTACTCAATACATATTCAGTGAGTGTGTATGAGATATTCAGTGAGAGAATGCAGTTACACCTTCTACTTCTACTTTCAGAAAAAGCGGAACCCAACTTCGTGCAGTAATATCTCATCGAATAGATATAATTATATGTATTGCAATATATCGTTAGAAAGATAATTTATTCTACTTTCATATGATACCACAGCTGTAATGATTGAGCTTGTGGTCATTGAACTGCAACCATTTAAAATTAGCAATGCCAAAATTACTTTGCGCACGAGAGATACACCTACTGATCAACACAGTCACAAATGGTGGGAATTCTTTCAAACCTTTCCTTTTGTTATTTTGTCTTGTCCTATTCGTTGTCAAACTGGCTGACTTTTTAAATCAGTGTCTTGCCTGACCATGCAACTGACCACTGCATCCACACTGTGTTTTTCTTGAGTCACTGAGTGGAATCGCTCTGGGCCAGAGTCTCCAGCAAGTTGCTGCAATGAGGCTACTCTTCATCATTTCCCCGATCATGATGTACCCTCCAAATCAATAATTTTGAGTAATGTTAGGAAGTTTAAAATGGATGGGACTGGCCAGAGAAGGTCAGTTTGACACCACAGACCATCAATGAAGTCCAACAGGTGCTACATTTCAACCCCTACATTTCATTCTTTGCATTGCAATTAAATATGCTTAATTTATACAATATACTCTCGTGGCCAAACAACTTGTTACCTTACTCTTTTAAAGTCATTCACATTTATTCACGCATGATGCTATCATAACATATTTGGTATCAAACGAAAGAGTATGAATTCATCTTTTAAATGAGCAACCAAATATAGCAGCACAAACTCATATATCTTATTATTGGTAGACACAGTTGAGTTCCGTTTTTCTCTCTTCAGAAACCCTCTGTATAGTAAGGTTGCCTGCTACAGACAGGTGCCTACTATAGACAGGTTTGAATGTAGTTTTGAATGGGTTGATATCTGGACCATTACCAAGTAATACTTACATCTTGGCCAGGGAAGTAGATTGACGTAGCTCTTGAGCCCTGCTCAGTGATTGGTCTGACAAGTAAAGCCTCACCTAAAACGAGAGGAAAATCCAGAGTAGAAAAGGGCAAGTGTCATTTCATTGATTCAGCCGTAACAGTTCTTGTTACGATAATACCGGATCAAAGCAATCATTCTGCTCTCACATCTGGGGGGATGGCCAGGAAGAGTGACATAGCATGGGCATACTGAATTAGGGGGAGGCATGTCAAATATTAGGGGGTAGGCTAACTCTTTGTATATATCTATTTCTTACACTTCAGTTTTTAATCGCTTTTGTCAACTTATTGGTGGAATTCAAGATGTTTTCTACTTTTTTGTGTGTGTAAAGAATGACACATTTTGAACCCTAGTTTCATCAGTGAGTGCTCAGAGTGGAAACAAAACGTTTCACCCTCTTTCTAATACTTAGTAACCACTCATGATGATTATCTTTAATCTAGCACGCAAATCCCCCTCCCTTGGCCACTGGTGAGACCAAGCAAGGTCTACAAGAATGCAAAGTATACAGAGTCATAACAAATTGTCCTGTTTTTATTATAACAAAATCTCTACAAATTAATTTAATTGGTATAATAATGACTATAAATGGAATAGACACGTACATATCTAATATATTTGCACTCAATTTCGCTAACTCTGGAGTAGGATACTAAGACTCTACGATTAAGTACAAGGATTATCATCTCGCATGTTTATTTTAAAAATCAGTGAGTATGCACTTATCATAGAAATAACAAAATAATAATGATATATTTGATATATACAGTCCTTAATGTAAATCATCTCTAAGCACTTTGTTTAAATCATCAACAAGCTTTACTAACAATATTGACAAAAATGTTCAATCAATAAACAAAGAGGTTTTTACTCACCGACCATATACTGGTCCTCCATGGTAAAGGTGTCGGCATCCTTAGGGAATTCCATCCACATCGGTCTATGATGGGGAGAAATATTATGGGATATCATTATTCATACTGATTCTCTAAAATAGTTGTGAAGTTCAACCAATTTTTACAAAATAAAAAGAAATTTAATCTTGAACAGTGATTTGCATGAATCGTAATCGAGTGGAAATAGTGAATGGAAGTTTGAAGCAATGCATATAGAAATATAACACGAGGGATCATTATCGCGAGTATACAGTAAGTCTATACTGGATGTTTGGGGGGGATCACATTAGCTATAAAACAGTCGAGGATCAAACTGGGTCAATAATATCTGACCGGCTATAGCAAAACCCAGAACTTGTCTGTAATTCATGTTTTTAAGAAATGGGCATTACACAATGTGTGTAATTTGGATTTTTACCGACAAGTGCCGGGTTTTTCTATAGCCGGTCACATATGTTTATCAAGGGCTGGTCTTATCCTAGTGGGGTAGAGGTGATATAACTGTTACCGAAAAAGGGGGGTGGGGGTGGCTACTACTACTACTACTACTACATAACCATTACCTCATAACTGGAAGTCCCGTCTGAGAGGCGTTGTAGAATAGTGTATACCAGTACGGGAGGAGGGCGTATCTTGCGCGGATGGCATCACGGATGATCAGCTTGTTCCCTTCTTCCAGCAGCCAGGGCTCTCGTCGTTTGGTGTCGATGTGAGCATGGGCACGGAAAAATGGTTGGTATGCACCGGCCTGAAAAGATTGGTAATAAATAAGCAATGCTTGTAACAAGCACAGGCCAGTTGGCCCGAGGGCCACTAAAAATGTACTTCCACCAAAATGTCATCAAATTTTACTTGCCTTTCTAATAACTATGCATGGTGATTGTTTCAATCTAGCAAGCAAATCCCCCTCCTTTGACCACTGGAGAGACCAAGCAAGGTCTACAAGCATGCAAATTGATCAGCCTACTATTATTATCATCATTGTACTACAGTACAAACAAATATATATCATATAAATTTAAATATGAAAATAAGCAAATCAAATAGGGCTTTGTCAGGAATTGAACCCGAGACCTCCCGATTGCTACACCAGCGCTCTGAACAAAGAGCTAAAAGTCCCTATTAATGGTGGTAGCTTCTGACTGACCCGAGCACTGAAACGATTCACTACCACCATTAAAGGGAAATTGTGATTCGATAAATAGAGCACAGGTCTAGCAATCTGGAGGTCTTGGTTTCAATTCCCAGCAAAGTCCTATATTTGTTTGCATTTAAGTTCCCACTGATTTCTTCTCTTGGACATACATGTGTATTGGGTTATTAAGTTTATATAATTATATTCATCTTTGTTTGATTAATATTTATGTTGAATACTTGGAGGAATAAATAGTGAGAGTATTCATACCTGATACCATCTGGTCAGCAATTCTTCATCTGGGTTCTTGAAGAAGCCACCAACATCGGCTGAAAATGATTAATAAAAAAAATTATTAATGAGATTTGTCTCCAGTTCATGTCAAACATAGCAATCTTAAAAGCTTCAATTGCCAACAAGCAAAAGAAAAACACAATAACAAATGATGATGAGCACAGTATACAAACAAGGATATTGCCAAGACCTGTATCATACATTGTACTTTGATAGCTCCCTCTAGAAACTAAAACAAAATCACAAAAGAATCAACACGAAAAGTTTCTATCTGTATAAAATAAATCTTTCACAGAGTTTGAGACATTTCTTGTGTAGTGATAATATGGACAATTATGAAATAGTTTATCAATGGCCTGTAAAAATGTGCAGCCCTGTTTTTTCCCCTGTATTTTTCAAGACTCATGAAAGGTTGAATTTCTTTCAAATTATAACATCATGAATAATGAGAATGCCACGATAGACAGTAGTCACAAATATACCCAAATCGTGTCTAATGAAATGCTCCTAATTATGCACAGTAGCAATCCATTGGATGAATTGTATATCTACTCAGGATTTGCACTTGTTCATGTCCATTCATTGGGGATCAAGCTATTTGTGTTAAAGGGAGAGATCCTCTTTTGCAAGCCAAAATTCAAAAGTTGCGAGGTTATTGTCTTATATGAAAGGAAATGTCATTTAATAGCATGCCTGAAAAAATTAGGGCTTGAAATCTCTTTTTCGTGGAGTTATAGACCTAAAACTTATTAAACTGAGGGACGTCGGTTAAATGGGTACATACGTATTTTCGGCCGGTGAGTAAGTTCGTACACAGATTTCACGGAGTGCCAGATCGGTATGCATGACCCCTACGTGACCCACGCTAGCTACGTGACCCGCGCATAAGTACTAATGTGTGATCGTTTACCAAGCAAAATACCCAAACATCGCTTAAACTGACTACATGTAATTATATATTCTTTCTTTTTGAGATCTTTTTCCGTGACATACGTTAACATATGTCGGCTTCACAATACCTTTACGAGAATTAGTACTATATTGTTGTAATATCATGCTAAATCAGTTGAACTCCTTTATTGACCGATATATAGTTTAAATGGAGGGACGCATTCGTTTTTCATTCGTAGAATCCAAATTAGAGGGCTGTTCGCTCTGATTTTTTTTTTCCGGGTTACATTGATCCCCATCCGTCAACTGAAAGCTGTTCAGACGTTTTGTAAAAGTGGACCTGTCCCTTTAACCTGTTTAAAACAAAACCTAGGTCAGTTTGATTCTTTCAATAATCAATATCTAGCTGAGGTTTCATGACATAATACTTTCAGGTCTTTAGCACATCCACAGCGTAACTCAAACAACATGGCCCGATTAAAGGGACTTAGTAACATTGTCCAAATCCTCAAAACTTGCTTGGAACTCTAGTGGTTCTCTCATTCTTGTCGTATTAATATTAACAATAGAAGCACGGGACAGGTTTCAGTTTGTCAAATTTCCATTTTGTTCAAAAGATATTTACGATTGAAGTGTTCAGATGTTAAATTGAGCCGTGTACAAGGTTAGTGCAATGAGTTGGTGAATGTCACTTTGCATTTTTGCTCATATCTCAGCCCCAAACATCCAATTAACGTGAACATTTTCACACATTACTTTGTGGACATATCTGATCACACCAATGCACATTGTATCAACCACTCATCACTTTTTGCACATGTCAACAAAGTTACTAGATCCCTTTAAGGTTATGTAGGACAAGATAGAAGAAAGAATCAAATGTTACCTCCAGCAAAAGGGATGCCAGCCAGTCCAATGCTGAGAAGCATGGGATTGGAGGCCTTGAGGTGCCCCCACTCGGCAGCATTATCTCCTGTCCATACAGCTCCTGAGCAAATCAAAAGATACATTTCAACAACATGAATTGTCATAATTATCAAGAGTATGATATATAGAAGGAATTCACAGACAACTCTGTTAATGCAATTAAATATATACAGCACATGAGCAAATAAAAAGATAGCTTACTACATAATGAACTGCCATTGTCATGAAGAATATAAAATATGGATGGAATTCAATAGTAACCAAGTTTCTTAATCCATCTAATTCTTCAGTAAAACTTTGTTATGGAGACAAGACAGCTTTACTCTAGTTACTCAAAGAAGTTAACATTTCAACTTTCAACCAGAAAACACAATTTGCTCACCATATCTTTGGGTTCCCGAGAAGAAAGCCCTGGACAGGATGAAAGGACGTTGTGTCCCCTCTGACCTTTGGATCTGACCTTCAGCATTCGCCATATGCTGCATTGTAAGAAGGAAAATGTAATTAAAGCAATCAGAATTAAATAATGTAACATCTTACATTTTTAAGAAGATTTCTGGCAAAAGTTTTTACAGCCAAGGAAGCAACAATTCATCATAATTGTATGAGTTTAGTTATATCGTAGACATACATTTTGTACAGAACATAGTCAAAAGAGACTCTTTATCACACTTTTGCTTTCCTCTCAGAACATTTATTATGCTTGTTTTTGCGATTTCCTTTAGTAAGTTTTTTCCATTATTTAGAAATAAAAGATGTTTTGCCAATATTCTCCATTCAGTAAATCTTGATATACAATATTTATTTACTAAATTTTCACTAGGCTTTGTGACAGAAAAACAGGAAAAAATACCACATTTGTGTCGATCAGAACATTGAAAAGTAAAATTCAGTAAAATCAGAAGAAATTATTTAAGTATTTCACATGTAGATATATCCTCAGACTATTTTGGCAATTAATATATTACTCTTCGTACAAGTGCTACACTTTCTGCAATGGTTGTGTCATCATTGAGAGTTCAGAGTGACAATCAAATCTTTCACTATTTGTTTCTAATAACCACTCATGATAATATCTTCCCACTAGCACGCAAATCCCCCTCCCTTGGCCACTGGGGAGACCAAGCAAGGTCTACAAGCATGCAGAATATACAGAATAAGATTATCATCTTCATCGTCATTGTCATCATTGTGAACCTTTTCATCATCATTATCACCATCACAATGGTCATTGTTATCATCATCATCATTGTGGTCATTTTCATCATCATCATCATCATCATCGTCATTACTGTGGTTATTGTCATCACCATAATTATGTACATCCCTATATTCCATCCCCCTGTATAAAAACATTTAAAGGGGTAGTTTAGTTTTGGTAGAGAGGGCGCTGCACATTACAATTTTTTTGAGTGTCGAATTTGCGAGAACATGCAATTTTAATGGCAGAATAAACTTTATTTGGTCAAAATCGGCCCAGAAACGGCTGAAATATCAATAAATATATCTGACACTATAATTATTTGGGGCCCAAATAATTAGCTGAATTTTTCAAAAAAATAAAAAAATGCTTGCACTTTTTCAAAAAATTTCAAAAGCATTTTTAAAATAGTTGTTGATGATCTCTCTATTTAATCATTATTTCAATAAAACATCACATGCATAATTTTGTATGAAAAATGGTTGAAACCAATGCCTTTTTAGAGAGCGCCCTCTTGAGTTTTTAATGGCTCTTTTTTAATGATAACAGGCTTTTTACTTAGTCATTTGTAATTTTGTATACCTTTCGAGCATGGTGGGGTTAAAACTATTAGTTTTATAATGTTACTGTCCATGTTTGGTTACTAAAGTTGAGCCTTACCAAAACTAAACTACCCCTTTAATCAATGCCTAATTTTAATTCCAATCCATATCACTTATGCTCACAAAAATCCTGATCACTTTTACTCACAAAATAGTATCCATAGAGGTTGTGCACATCCCTATGTTCCCATCCGTCGGCATGTAGGATATCCTTGTGCATGGTGACCTCTGGCCCGTTGAACACAGACGGTTCGTTCATGTCGTTCCAGTAGAACAGGTTTGGCCGGCTGCCCTGGTAGCTATCGTGGGAGAGATGGCCCGCCCACCAATCACGGACATCCTTGCGTGTGAAGTCAGGATAGCTTGAAGAACCTAAAAGGGGAGTGGATTAATGATTAAGTTTGTAAACTGGACTACCAAAACTAATCTCTTTCACTCTTTTCAAAGCAACAGCTTTCGAGTCATTTCAGAAACAGGTTTCAGATTTGGCTGGCTGCCCTGGTAGTTATCGTGGGAGAGATGGCCTGCCCACCAATTACGCACATCCTTGCGTGTGAAGTCGGGATAGCTTGAAGAACCTAGGGGATGGGATGAATGATTGAGTTTGTAAACTGGACTACCAAAACTAATCTGTTTCACTCTTTTCAAAGCACAGAAAAACAGCTTTTCGAGCCTGATCACAAAAACAGGTTTTAGATTTGGCTGGGTGCCCTGGTAGTTATAGTGGGAGAGGTGGCCTTGGCCACCAATTATGCACATCTTTAGGTGTATAAGTGGGATAGTTTGGAGGCTCTAATGGATAAGCTGGGATTGATGGTTATGCATGATAAGAATGGTAGGGGTTATAAAACTCATACATAAGTTTAAACAAAATGCCAAATTACTGTATCCTTTATGCCTGTGCATTTAAATTAAAAACACTTGCAAATGCATTTGCACAGTTGACGCTATATTCCTCTTTTTTTTTACTAATGAATGCTTGTATCTACATTTATATATCTACGAGTGATACAAAGAATTAAACTTCAGTTCAAAACCAAAGTTATTCCAAAGGTAGAACTGGCAATGTAAGAAACCTTTCCTTGGTTTCAACTTAAATTTTTAGAAGATAACCTCCTGTTATTCAATACAATTGGGAAGAGAAAAACTAACCAGGCCAGCACCACCCGTCGTGATCAGATCCATCACTCTTGCGTACAAAGTAGTCGTTTGCTTTGCCCTCCTTGTACATGTGGTAGTTGTTGTCATTCTTCAGATGCGGATCCACAATTGTCACCATCTACACAAACAAAAATTAAGGTTGTACAAAAACCAATCAACGATAGAGTTACTACAAAAAGACTGAGATATTTTGGGCACGTGAATAGAATGAGCCCCCGAAGGTATCCTAACATACTCCTCCTATACAGTAGAATTACAGGGGAATCAACCATGAGGAAGACCAGCTAAAAGGTGGACAGATTGTATAAAAGAATACTGCCCCACTGAATGCATAAATTCAAACTCAAGCCACAAGGTAAACAGAAGTGGCAAGCCAATGTGAAACAGAAGCCATCATGACATAAGTCAAGTCAATCAAAAGTTATACTACCAGGCAAATACACACTTCAAAGTTAAATCATAGCTATCTAAAGTGCAGCATTTATGTGACAAGAAAGTCACTTAGCTGCCAACATTTGGAATTTTAAATTAGTAACATTTAAGCAAAACTGAATATCATGTGCGCGAAGCACACATCACGAGCGCGAAGTCCCTTTAGCCGGGGTACAGGGCTCGCTTTAGGGCTCTGGAGCGTGAAGCGCGGAGTCCATTGCGGCCGGCGTCCATGGCCATATTTTTCATAATTTTTGCACAATTACTAGGTATGATTTGGTCAGATCTACGTTTAAACGTTGTCTCCATACGTTTAAAAACGTGAAAACGAAAAAAAAAAATAAATAAATAAATAAAAATAAAAAATAAATAAAAACAAATAAATAAATTTAAAAAATCAAAATTCGTAATTATAGAAGGAGTATTCGTAATTTCGTAAAGAGGGTGGGAAATTCGTAACAATTACAAATTTTTCGTAACAGTTGGCAGCTATGGGTTTCATACCTTCACTTTTACTTGTCACTTTTAACATGATTTATTCTGAAAATGATTCTTCTGACAAAGTTTCATGAGAGACGATACCTTTCTTCCTTTAGACGCAAGATGGTCCAACATTCTTCCTGGGTCAGGGAACTTGTGAGTATCCCAAGTCAAGTACCTACGGAGAAAGGTAAATTTTAAGAATGTCTTCAAGATAGTGTCCTTCTTATGAAGGCATCTTCAAGCTCAGTAAAACATGTCATAAACCACAAGGATGCCATGTACATCAAGTTAGTGACATTTGAAAGTTCACAGTGATAAAGAATTGAAATGAAGCAATCGCTTTGTACAAACTGTTTCCTATGATAGCATTTAAATTTTGCTCAATTCTAAATATATCATCTGTTGCATGTGTAGTAGAGCCAATCTGAATCGTCATATTCAAAGTCAATGTATCCCCTAAGTCAGAAGGAATAGCCGAAGGGTTTTAGACATTCAAGATTTCTTTATTCCTGCCAGGCAAATTAGGGAGACTTTTTACTTAAAGGGATAGTTGAGTATTGGTCAAACTTAACTTTAGTACCAAAACCTGCACGATTACGATACAAACTAATAGTTATAACTTCACCATGCTCGAAAAGTATACACAATTACAAACGACAAAGTAAAACCCCTGTTATCATTCAAAAAGAGCCGTTACAACTCGAAGTGTCAAATTAACTCGGCGCGAAGCACTAGCGTTGTAGGTCCTAATACGGGACTGTATAGTGCAGTGTGCGGTAATACGGGACTGTAGTGCAGTCACTGTGTGCGGTAATACTATACAGTAGTACGTGTATATTATGTATCGCAACCATAGAAGTATGACTCCAACACTGCCGTTGACGCAACTCGCAAGCCCCATTCGCATTCGTTCGCCTTTCGTTCACAGTCGCGCTAACACACGGAGAGACTGGTCCATGAGGCGCATATATCACTGATTTTTTGCGGAATGGAAGGAAAAATCATAATCTTAATCCAACCGGTAGTTGGGTCACATATTGGAGAGTAAATTGCTGGTAAGTACCGTATCATATGTATAGTTTTAAGCACAATTAGCGTGCACACAAATATTTGGTTTCAGTCTTTTATTAGAAGAACATAGAACGCTAGTGCCTCGCACTAGCGGTTCTAAAAAGTGATACCCGGGCGTCAACCACTTTTATATGATATTTTGAAAGCAAATTTCACAACAATTAGAGCATTTGAATGGAAATTATTATTATTTCCCATGTTTTTTTCGATGATCTTTCATATGGAATTGAAATCAACCAAATCCGTTACAATCGATGTTGGGGGGGCACTTTGGAAATTACCAAAACTCAACTTGGCCTTTAATTGGAATGCAATATAATTTTCATTTAATACTTTTACTTTGTATGACCTATCTTTTGTTGACATGTAATTTTGAATGAAATGCAGAATAATAAAACAATAAATACAAAATAATAATTAAGTTGTTAGACAAACCTCTTTCCATCTGTGTGTTCGATATCCAGCCAGATGACATCACAAGGTATATCGTGCTCATCAAAGTTTAGATCGACTCTGAAATTATACGAGAAGAAAACATTTGCCATTACTAGGGTAGACTAGTACTGATTTAATGAAATATATTTAAAACTTACAAATAGCAAAAATGATCAAGTACAATAATACATTCATTTAGCATTGTTTTCAACTGGTGTAGCTCTATAAGTCACATTTGTGGTTACATTATGTTTCTTCAACCACGGAAAGGACAAGGATTGTATACTGAGAGGTATGATATTCTGCAAATGATCTATCAAAGATCATCAAGCATGTGAGCCTGTGTGTATTTCATACCATGCGCAACGTGTTTGCAAGTTGGCACCACGCATAGATCATTTACTTTTTTTACAAATAATTTGATCCAATTTCCAAACAAAAGATGGTTTTCTCACTTACTGTTTAACATCTTCTTCATCATTATAATTCCAGCGGCACTGGTGGTATGCTATGGAGAACAGCTAGAAATTTAAAATGATAAAGAAATTCAAAGCATTCAAATTACATACTCAATAAACTCATACTTGATATAGGACTTTAAAAAGAATGGGGGATATGTTTATTTACAGTGCAAGATACATGTACTACAAGATGACATCCATCGGTAAAGGAGCGAAGAGGAGTAAAACTTAAGATATTTGCAATGGTTCTCTCATAACCAATAAATACTTTACTGTGAAAAACAGTGATCATTTACCAGAGGGAGGTATGTTCTTCCGGTGATATGAGAGAGCACATCAATGGGAGGACCAACATCCACTCTACTATTTCTAACAACTACAAGTATCAAATAGTTTATCAATGATAACTATAATAATTATTTCTCGCCGAAAAGTATTGATTTTTTTACAGGAGGGAGGTATGGTTTTTCAGTAAGAGTAGTGTACTGTGAGTGCACATCCATGGATGAAGGACAAAAACAAAACATTTCATCAAATCACAATTTCTCACTAACAAATGAAATGGTTTTTTCACTGATTAATACATGTGCTAGCTGTAAAGTTCCGAGTAATCTACCAGAGGGAGGTATGGTTTTCCAGTAAGAATGGTGAACTTTGAGAGCACATCCCTCGAAGAAGGACCAACGAGAGCTTGACATATTTCTCAATTCAACGGTTTCTCACTAAAAACTTGAATTAACCAAAACTGAATGACTTACCGGAGGGAGGTATGGTTTTCCGGTAAGAGTAGTGTACTGTGAGAGCACATCCATGGGTGAAGTTCCAAATAAAAGGAAGGTATCAATGATGCCCGACTCGGAGTACCAATGCGTGTCCACCTGGGGTACATCACTCTCACCCTTCACGTAGTCTAGCATCCGCCCAAACATGGACTGAAAATTTTAAAAAGTTAGAGAAATGTTCAGAGCATGGACTGAAAATAAAACAAACTGAACAATTTAAAGCTAGAAAGAACATCCGTGGTGAGGAACCAAAGAGGAGAAAGGTATCAATGATGCCCGACTCTGAGTACCAATGCGTGTCCACCTGGGGTACATCACTCTCGCCCTTCACGTAGTCTAGCATCCGCCCAAACATGGACTGAAAATTAAAATGTTAGAGACATGTTCAGAGCATGGACTGAAAATAAAGCAAAGTGAGCAATTTAAAGCTAGAAAGAACATCCGTGGTGAGGAACCAAATAGAAGGAAGGTATCAATGATGCCTGACTCTGAGTACCAATGCGTGGGGTACATCACTCTCTCCCTTCACGTAGTCTAGCATCCGCCCAAACATGGACTGAAAATTAAAATGTTAGAGACATGTTCAGAGCATGGACTGAAAATAAAGCAAAGTGAGCAATTTAAAGCTAGAAAGAACATCCGTGGTGAGGAACCAAATAGAAGGAAGGTATCAATGATGCCTGACTCTGAGTACCAATGCGTGTCCACCTGGGGTACATCACTGCCAAATCTCACTTAGCAGCCAGTTTACACCCCACCCACATTTAGGGTCCGGAATCGGCAGCGTGATCGACATGTGATTGACAATTCATTGGCTTACGTCATGACGCGTCATCTACAGAATTTAGTTCATTAGTCCGTTCTTTAGATGACGTCACATTTTGGCGATTTAAAAGTGGCGTTCCCAGGAGTATAAGATATTTACTAATTACCCCAAAATTGATTGATTTCATGAGAAATGACTGCCAAATTCTTTTTCTTCTGGAAAAATTACATATAGAGAGCCGAATTGCGAAAATTAGGCCATCTAGACGCTGTAGCTCCTTTAAATGTAGTTGTGATTGTAACCAAATGACTAAAACGCAATCTTAAAATGATTAACAAGTTCAACAATCACTGAGCTAGGCCAAATCAATTATTCCCACAGCAAATATAATGGAACCATTTAAAAATCATGCTTCCTATTTCTTTTAATTTACAACTATCTATGTCAAGCAAAAAATGCAGACAGTATTGCAAAAGGCTGGCATTGGTTTTTCTTACCCTGTCTGCCGTGTTTGAAGATATGTCAATCCATGTCTCGGCTGCGTTGAGCCAGAATAAACCTACTGTTCTCTCCTTGCTGCAATATTCATATTAGAAAGGAGAATACCATACAAAACAAAAAACACTGTGAGTAAATACTACAAGATATAAAAATTACTTTTAAGCGAATTCTACATGGTATAAAAACGGCACTTAAAGAAAATGCATGTGACTACTGTAACATAGTACGAATATTTCAAATCATGGCCTAATTTCTGATAAAATATTGGAACTAGTACATTCTGCATTTGATTAACATCTCCAATGCAATAATCCTATTATTTTTTTAATGACTGATTATCCAATGGAAAATAAATAAAATATAAAATATGCACGATAAAACATTGTGTTGTTTCATGGCTGCGTGACAGGATTAAATTATATGCTAAAATATCATTTATTTGTTGAAGCAGAACGAGCTGTGTCAAAAATTAATATTCGATTTATAAAAGCTAGTGATAAAAATCGAATTCGAAAAAATATACTTACTTGTGCGCTAGCATGAGTGGTACAGATCCATAGAGGGCCATTCTTTTATCCAACTCATACTCAAACACATCTAAATTGTACAGACGATAAGGATCAGAACCCCTGCAAATGAAAGAAAATTCAAACAAAAATCAATAACGACAATATTTGCAATATCAATTTTGCATAAATATATTTCCACTTTGAAAATACACCATAATATGTTAGCGCAGTAATCATGTTATAGATGAATGTAGAATTACAAATCATCATCCGTCCCATATATCACAATCTGTGTTACAAGTGCTTTCCTCAAGATGTGGCTTATTATTAGGAAATGTCTTTCATTCTAAAGATCATTGCACATAAAGAATTTATTCCTCCAGCCACTACGGGACCATGAATTTGCGAGATTTTTTGTTATTTGTTTGTTCGAGTGTTGTTGTTTTGGGGGTTTTGATTGTTTGTTTTTTTTTGGGGGGGGGGCAGGTAAAGCCACAAAAGTGTCCCTTTCAACTTACCCAGTTGTCTTCAAAGCAAGCGAGTCTGCATGTTCAGGAATTCCATAAACATGCTCAAAGCCAGGGAAGGAGAAGTCCATTCCAACAGAGGTTGGACCTGTCAGGAGAAAACGGAAGATGTTGGTATGCAGTACATAAATAAACAATAAGAACAAGAAGAATAGGGACAACTGAGAGAAAGAGTGACACATGTTGATTAATCCAGTAATAAACAAAGTAAATGAAAAACATTAAAAGATATCATCAGTTGAGAAAGAGAAGGGAGCCAAGTAACAATTACAAGTTAGTTACAAGAGAAGTGTGATCGTTCTAGTTATTATGGTTGAATTTGACAAAGTAAATAGATCACTTCAAACCCATTCAAACAAAGTACATGAAAAAATGTTTAAAAACATATCATCGGTTGAGAAAGAGATGAGCGCTAAGTTACAATTTACAAGTTATAATGTACAAGAGAAGTTTGAACTTTCTAGTTATTATGACAAAGTAAATGGATCACTTTAAACCCATTCAATGTGCTACATACCGTTAGGCTTCCTGTCTGTGTGTGACTTGAACGTCTCCTCCCACATGTCAGGCTCCTCTGGCTCCTGCTCCTCTGGCTCCTCCTGGGCTTCTTCTCCTGCTGGTTTCTCCTCCTCTCCTGCTCCACCCTCCACCTAGTCAATAAATCAGGAGGCTTGTGCTAGTGTGATAGGCTGTGAATGCAGGGCTCTCCCTTAAGCTTTTCTTTCAGGTGACCAACATGTTGAACTATATTAATTGTTTGGTGGCCCCCCAAACAAATTCTAGTGGCCAAATGAAATATCTGGTGGCCATTGGCGCCCAGGTCACTAAGGGTGAGCCCTTGTATATGAAGGTGTATTGTAACTTCGCGCACGAAAAAGTGTCGTAGGATCAACAAAATTACTGTAATCTCAATGAAACAATCATTAAAATACTACCCCTATTCTGAGGATTCGATGTATCTAAATCGTTTTCGATTTAAACTCACAATTTATGTGCTATTGGTCCGATTCCGTAACCATGTCATATCAACAAGAAATTCTTCACCGAGTACGGTAGTCTTGAAACTTGAAACTTGAAACTTGAAACACAATATCCTGCAATTGACTTAACACGCATTTCCGTGTAGCAAACTTTAACACGCATTTCAATGGGAGTGTGAAGATGCAAAATTGTGCTCGTATTAGCATCTTGGCACGGGCAGGGTTGTCAAGCTTTCTACGGAGATTGCGTGATCCGAAAGTAAATTTGAAAGGAAGGTCGAATAGAGGAGCATTTTGCGCAGCATTTCGATAACAACACGTCTGTTCTACTGGAAGGAATTCAATTTAATGATGTTCCCTTGTCCATAATTTTGTTTCAACACCGAAATTGTGATATACGAACAAAAACACAAAAAGTTGTTTTTTCTCAAGAAATATCGATCTTTGTTTGCTAATTTTTTGGTTAATTAGTGAGTAATATGTGCTCTTTCATTTGGCGTCAAATATTTCCGTCGCCGTGTACGTGTCCTAATTTTTGCGTATCGCCGATATGATATGCGAAGTTTCAATACGCGCAAAGTTTCAAGACTTGTCCATACAAACTAGCAATTGCTCCAACATGGCTCTTGCTTTATAGGGATGGCAGCAAATCATCATCATCCATTTATTGCAGGAGTCACAAAAGACAGAACACTAGAGTCAATTTGGAGCTCATTCTTTACAAATACCTAGTAAAAGCAATTCTGATTTATGAGATTGATGAGTATTACCCATTAATGAGATTTGTAAGCTGCAGCCAAACAATAACAGGCTAATTTTTGTTGTATAGTCTAGATGGGGCCATTTTAATACAGTTAATAGAAAAGTAATCTTGGGACAAAGAAAACGCCGAACACAAACAGAGATGACTCAACCCAATCCATCTAGTTTTCAGTTAGATCGTCTCCAATTTTGCCAGTAGGGGTTAATCTGCTCGGACAGTAAACCAAACAGATTGGATCAAGTAAGCTCTGTGTGCGTTCGTGTTTTTAAAGAAAGAAGTAACAAATTTTGACTACTTACTGGTGGATCGTCCTGGTCCTCGGATCTGAAACCAACCAAATCAAGAATGGCATCTTTAGCTAGGTCTAGTAAGCCAGGGCCAGCCTGTGCACCCTGATCCCCGCTGAGAGTCAGAGAGACACGATATAGGGTCATTCAGGGTCAAATCACCCAATGGATTTCATCCCACCTGCTTTTGAATTTGCTCAATTTGTTCTTAGTCAACATTTTAAATATTTTTGGTAATAGAAATAACATGGAAGATATTATAATATATCTCCCAATTCTTTTTACATTATAGGTAACATCTTAGACTAGCGTACTTATTAGGATGTATTTCAGTGAAAAATTGTTTGATCCACATAGTCAAAATAAAGAAGACAGTTACCCTTTTAGTAATTGAGCAATGGCTGGCTGAAAATAGCTGAAAATACTTATTTTTTACAAAAACATTATGAATGGACAAGTTGTAGTGTGAAATCATTGGGCAGATCACACTTAAACTTGACATTTTTTATGTTTAAACCTAAACACCACTTTTGAGCACATTTGAAGGGGGTGTGATGAAAAATTCCAACAATTCTGGATGATTAGACACAGAATGACCATATAAGCACTTTTCCATCTCACACTGACTTAGTGCAATGCGGGGTGATGGCATCACTTGTTGATCCGTTCAAGACAATTTGATAATGGTATGACGTGCATTCTCCATAGACCCAAGCCCAAGTATTTTTGGGCCAGTCCTGAATGGGTTAAGCCAGTGAGTATGGGTTGTGTTATACTGCATGTATCCAGCCAACAACTCTGAATCTACATCATCTACTTTTTAGCCAGTAAATAGGTGAGATGGTGTATATAAACATGCACTGAATGTAAATGTGCAACTTTTTTTAGTGACTAGAAAACTTTCCACGTGCATGTGGTAAAAAAACAGAACTTGCATTCGTTTGACACCATAACAAAGTATGAATTGTAGTGTTTCATGACGTATGAATATGCAATGCATTGTGTACATGCCTTAGTGAAAATTCTTTGTTTTTTTAATGCACAAATAATGAGAACGTGTACATATGTTTAATTATCTTTGTAAGATTGTGGTTGACATACCAGACTAACTGGTCAAGTAATTGAGTTATACAAATTTTCTCATATGTAGGAGTATGGGGTGCTACTAGTAGGCTTGTGAGTGGCATGCTGTTAAGACATGAGCTTGCATACACCACAAGTGCATTAATGATGACAAATAAACTTATGTGGTTGTCAGTAAAAAAATAATAATAATAAAATAAACGCAAGGTGCATTGCAATAAGCATAATATCTGATACACACATGTTTACGGAATAATAATAATAATAATAATATAGTTACTTATATAGCGCTAAATACATAAGTTTCATAGCGCTTTACACTATTATTACCCCGGTCATAGGATACAATGCAAACCAGCACACATTGTGTGCACCATCTCCACTCCCTGGGGAGCATTCCTTCCAATAATAAATAAATAAATAATCATACATGCTCATGAATTGCATTGTTCGTTACATTAAAGGGACTTAGTAACATTGTCCAAATCCTCAAAATAAAATTGTAATTCTAGCGGTTCCTTTATACCTTGTTGTATTCGTATTAACAATAAAATCATGGGACAGCTTTCGGTTTTTCAAATTTCCCTTTCATTACAAAGATATGTATGATTGAAGTATTTAGATAAGAAAATCTCCGGGCGAGATTTTCATCCCTGTACAAAGTGAATGCAGTGAGTTGGTGAATATCACCCAATATCACTTTGCATTTTCGCTCATTACTTGGCCATACATTGTCCATTTGACCTGAAATTTTCACACAATACCCTGAGGACATATGAGATAACAACAGTATACATTGCATCAACCATTCATCAGTTTTTGCACATCTCAACAAAGTTACTAGATCCCTTTAATTAGGATAATCATTTTATAACTGACGTAATGCAGGAATTAAAATACAACTACAAAGAGTTATGTCTGGCAGATCAATAATCTATATTATGACAACATTTTCAAAGCTTAGCTGGATTGCTATTTGATATATGTACATGCAAGAAATGTAATTCTTGGCACATGAATATTGAATAGAATTAAAGCTAATTCATTCTAAACATAATCAGGAAAATAATTGTATGTCTTTGCGGAAACTCATTTATAACTTCTTGCACACAGTATTTCTCCAGAGGGAACAGAATATACAGGAAAGAGAGGAAAATGATAATATAGGGTGAAATATGAAAATATGAAGAAAATCAAAGGAGGGAAGAGTATCTATGGGAGTGAAATGAAAATCATACAAACCCAATAAGTAAAAAGGGGGATGGAGAAGAATAAAACCTGCTACTTCCTCGACAGTTTAAATTCTAAATCTAGCCACCTTCCGTAAAGGCAGGCAAGCATCTTATTTCGTCTTACTTTCGCCTCTGTCGCATGTGCTCAAAATTCATGAGCCCTCTGGAATTGACGCTGAATACGAGCTGCCGATTGTCGTAGAGGTCCATTCGGAATGGCTGGGCTGACAGAAGTACTGTGATGCCTGTGCTTGCGCTGAACTCGATAGACTGGGAGTCACGCTTGTTGATTGTCCATCTTCAATGAAAATGTGAACAAAGTATTAGAAGTGGAATGTATTTAGAAGGCTGTATAAATTTATGTTAGTTGAGTTTATTGGAGTATCGATAACGTGCATTGAAAAGTATTTTTTGTTACATAGCATCTGATTGTAGAATTTACAGGTTGTAGCTTAATTGAAATTTCATTATGATTGGCTAATACCCAAATAAAGCAAACAAAAATGGAATAATTTCAAGGGGCTAAGAGTGTTTTGGTTCAAGACATGATCAAAGAAAGCTGTAGAAGATTCAGTATTTTAAAAAATCTGTTTCTTATTCTCCCATAGGGTTTAACCCTATTAAGGCCGGGCTATTTGAGGTCTTCAGCAGGCCGGGGGGGGGGGCCATTATGGCCCCCCCCTAAGATCTCGGCCGCAGAGCGGCCGATCGCCGTAAAAATTTGCACGCGTGATAAGTGAAGTGTATAGAATACAATGGTAATTTTTAAAAATTTTGAAAAATTCATTAATTTGCATATTTATGGTAATTTATGCAAATAAGTCATGAAATTCATATTTTTACCCATAAATCATATATTCTTCATAATTAAACTCTGGTTTTCACTACATATATTCTTTAGAGCATTTGGAATGATACTACAACAACAAAAATTGGAAGAGCCCGGTTCTTCCTTTTGTTTTCTATTGTTTTATTAATTTCTTATGTATTTCTTTGTTTTTTTAACTTATGTATTTTATTGTTTTTGTTGTTTATTTTATTTCTAACTATAATTTAACTGTTTTGAACCCCAAAACCAACATATAAAATGTAAACAACACCAAATATCTAATAATACACCTCATTTTATGAAAATTGATATTTCCATTTGTTTTGTACACAAATCACGAAATTTAGCGATTTTCGGGCTGACATGCATAGACAAAAGGTCACGTGACTTTGTAACGGAGGGTCCGATTTTCGAAATTTTTGTTTTAAAACGTGCGCAAGACCCGAAAGAAAAAAGTCACCAAGCAGCGGCGCGTCATCTTGCAGCGTTTTGGAGCAATAAAAAAAATTCCGGAGGGGGGGGCCATTATGGCCCCCCCCGGCCTTAATAGGGTTAATGCAAAATACATCACACAAGATTGAATGTGTTTGGTCAGGCTTCAAAAGTGGACCCTAAAAACAAAGTTGTAAATTTTCCTAGACTAAAAAAAAACAATAAGTTCTCACTTGATGAACGCTGGCTCTCCCACCAGCACATCCTGGACCACGTATCTGGGCTTGATGGGGCTGTTCTCATTGATGCGGAACCACACCATCCTGTCCCGCAGGCCATACACCTCCAGACCCAGCAGCACGCCATTCTTTGTGTTTAGGAGGTTGCCTCTCAACACGCCTTCAGCATCCAGCTGAAATGAATCCAGCACGGCTGCATAGGGCGACTGACCCTCGGGAAGGTTACGGTTACGCCTGTAAGTAGTAATGGATAAAAGAATTATCTCATGAATATTGAAGTTTTGAATCGTGTTTAGAGTAGACAAGTTTGGAGTTTAGACAGATTTCAGCAGCATGCCATTCTTTGTGTTTAGGAGGTTGCCTCTCAACACGCCATCAGCATCCAGCTGAAATGAATCCAGCACAGCTGCATAGGGCGACTGACCCTCGGGAAGGTTACGGTTACGCCTGTAAGTAGTAATGGATAAAAGAATTATCTCATGAATATGGAATGGAAGTTTTTAATCATGTTTGGAGTTTAGAAAAGTTTCAGCAGCACGCCATTCTTGGTGTTGAGCAGGTTACCTCTCAACACACCATCGGCATCTAGCTGAAATGAATCGATTACGCCTGTAAGTAGTAATGGATAAAAGTATCCAAATTGAAGTTTTAAATATTATTGTATTTAGAGTAGACAAGTTTGGTGTTTGGCAAGTTTCAGCAGCACGCCTTTCTTGGTGTAGAGCAGGTTGTCTCTCAATACGCCATCGGCATCCAGCTGAAATGAATCCAGCACGGCTGCTGACCCACGGGAATGTTACGGTTACGCCTGTAAGTAGTAATGGATAAAAGTATCCAAATTGAAGTTTCAAATTGTATTTAGAGTAGACAAGTTGGTGTTTGGCAAGTTTCAACAGCACGCCGTTTTGGTGTGGAGCAAATTGCCTCTCAATACGCCATCTGCACCCAGCTGGTATGAATCCATCACAACTGGTTGCGAGACTGAACCTCGGGAATGTTACAGTTACGCCTGTAAGTAGTAATGGATAAGGAATTATCTTACGAATATTGAATGGAAGTTTTGAATCATGTTTGGAGGTTGACAAGTTTGGAGTTAAGAAAAGTTTCAGCAGCATGCCATTCTTGGTGTTGAGCAGGTTGCCTTTCAACACGCCATCGGCATCCAGCTGGAATTAATCCAGCACGGCTGCATCTAGGGCGACTGACCCTTGTGGAATGTTATGATTACACCTGTAAGAAGTCATGATTAAAAGTATGGAATGGAAGTTTTAAATCGTGCCTGGATTATACAAGTTTGGAGTTGAGACAAGTTTCAGCAGCATGCCGCTCTTGGTTTTGAGCAGGTTGCCTCTCAACAAGCCATCGGCACCTAGCTGGAATGAATCCAGCTTGACCGCGTAGGGAATGTTATGGTTACGCCTGTATGTAGTGATGGATAGAATTATTGAATATGGAATGGTAGTATTGAATCGTGTTTGGAGCAGACGTGTTCTAAAATAGGCCGTGCACCTCTGAACTGAGGTTGAGTGCACTAACACCCCCAAGATGAGATATCTCCATTCAACTCGTTTCTCCAAGATTTTGTTGACCTGAAAGTCATACTGAAAATGCAGGAAGTTTTGGATGCAAGAATTAAAGGTAAGCCACATGTGTACATACCTTGCAAATCCACTCTGGTCAACCGTTTTGAAATTGGACTTGTCCACTGCATCACTGACCAGGGGCAATAAAAGCACCATCAGGCACACAAATGCACCTTGCCATGGACCCATCATGCTGCAAGGAAAGAAAAGAAACAAATTATACAATTAAAATTGTTAATTTAATCTAATTGCAATGCCCGACAAACAAAGTTATTTTCCAAACAACATTTGTACATTATACACTATAATACACTATTACACATTTATCAAAGCCGACCTCTAGCACGTATATTGTAAAATGTAAATGTAAACGTTTTTTTTAAACCCCTCCCAAACTAACTATTGCCCCGCATGAAAGGGCTCCATAGTCTTTCAGAGGAATATGTCGTTAGAAAGGGCCGACAGCTCAAAATTTACTCTTTTTGCTGGTGGCCCGGTCGGGCCAGTAAAATTAGTATTTTTCAAATTTTGGTGGCCCGATACCAAAATCTACTGGCCCGAAGAAAAACAAAAGAAAAAAGGAGAAAATTCATAGCACATTCAAAACTGTGGAAAAGTGGAAAATTCACTGTTATTATACCAATTTGACCTCAAAATTCTGTGTAAATGTCATGTGAAAATCTCAGACAAATAACATGTTTTTAAATTGTGGTTTTTTAAAGCTAATAATTGGAAGTCAAAAAGCCGATTCTTTGTAAACATCGGCTGCAAACTTGACAAGTCACCGATCATACTGTATCCGACTTCGAATACGGCAAACATGATTTACATGCATAACAAATTTGATTGATAAAGGAAATTTGTACTTATATATCAGACTTTTAATCTCACAATTCTGTAGAATATTGTTTTGAAACCTGTCATGAATGACACATTTTTCAAATTGTGGTGCTATATTTGTAAAACTGTTAGTCAAACATAATATAAATTCTTTGTAAACTTACGGACACAGACACGACGTAGACAATGCAGACACAACATGGGCTATGTTGAATTTTATATGCAACCAAATTTGATCGATTATTAAAATATCCTCTCACATTTCAGACTTTTAACCTCACTTTTCGATGGATTATTGTTAATAAACCTCACATAAATTAAATATTTTCAAATTGTGGGTTTTTGTTGTTGAAATTTTGGTGTCAAACATTGATGAATTGATCGTAAACACCTATGCTCACGTGAATGCATGCACACTCACTGCCGAAGCTCATATTCCATATATAGAAATTGGAATGCTCCATTCACAAAACAGGGGTGTGTGGATAAACAGAATGGAAAACAACACAAATTAAACTTTACAAATCGGACATTTCTCTAAATTTATTTCCGCAAGTACTATAGCAAATATTATTCTCGATACTTCCTATCATTTATTCAAGTTTTGTATACAACCTGAACTGATATCAGAATTAATTTGATATCCTTCTACCTATCCCAATTGGAACATGCTGTATGGGGGTGGGGCAGAAACAATGCTAATTATAATCATTTGCGCTGTGGACGTGCGTCTTCTGAGCTAGCTGTCTGCAGAAGAAGAAAACATCGCACAAAACTGATCATTATTGACCTCTCTTTCCTCTCTTTTTAATCCACAAATCAAGTATTTTCTGTGAGGTATCAAATTTGCAATAAGTACCATAATATTGTGCACAATTGTTTCAACATCGGGCCAGCAAACATTGGAAATATGAGTTTTTACTGGCCCGACAGCAATTTTTGGTGGCCCCGGGCCATCGGGCCTATGCTAATTTCGAGCGTTGGAATAAGACAGTGCAGTAAATGTAAAAGAGGCCCTGAAAGCGACAGATTTATTTGTCTATGTTTATTGTAGATGTGTGTCTAACCTTTTTTTTTTATTTGCCCATAATTGCAATTGGCAAGTAAAATCAGGAATGTTCAAATTTTAATTATAAATCCTTTTTTTTTTACTCTGAAAGGGTCGAAATCCACAAACAAGAACTGAGGACAAAGAATTACAGAAACAGTCATGACTTTATTACACCAACGGCCAACCTGGCAAATAACAACGGCACAAGTACAAGTCCTGATACCGATCACACATAGGTACATTACAGTAGCATTGTGTGGAGAT
>JBAMJV010009917.1:0-92610 GCA_037951105.1 Echinarachnius parma | reverse complement strand
ACAATCTAATTTTATCACACCCCAACAAAAAAAAAATCGCTATGTAATATAACTATTCATCCGCTCGACACAAACGGCCTAAATTATCCAGCAAGATTCATTCACTGTTAACATTATTCATCTCCTCTTCTGAGGACAAATGCAAGAATCATTTTCATCATCAAATTTCGATATTCAAACATCAAATTAAAGAGATATTGTGTCAGGATACTAAACTCGGTGTAGGGTTATAAGGCTCATTGGTGATTGTATATTCACGCTAAATTTCCCTTCAATATCTGTCAAGTACTGTATTGTGTATTGGATAGCGACCTCGTCTTATAGACTGAGGGTCATGAGTTCAACCCTCTCTCAATCTTTTTTTTTTTCTTTTTTCTTTTGTTATCATTACAAATTGGATTATTTAAAATAGAAATATCATTTAAAAAAATTATTTTTTCTGTTTTTTGTTGTTTGATACCCTTGTAAAAAAGTACTGCAGTACAATGGCAGTAAATTTACCGCAGTAGTACCGCAGTAGTACCACAGTACTTGTACTGCGGTACTCGCAGTACATTTACTCCGGTAAATTGGACGGTTTTTACTGCGAAAGTACTGCAGTACAAGTACTGCGGTACTACTGCGGTACTACTGCGGTAATACTGCAGTGATACTGCTGTACTTCGGTACTACCACTGTACTACCGCAGTACTACTACAGTACGATTACCACGAATTGTGCAAAAGTACTGCCAGTACTGCATTTGTACTGCGTTAGTACTGCAGTACTACCGCAGTAGTACCGCGGTAGTCTGCAATAATACCACATGTACTACGACTGATGCAGTAGTACTGCAGTACTACTGTAGTACTACTGCGGTTTTTCTGCAGTACTCGCAGTACTTTTTTACAAGGGTTAACTTAAAGAAAACTAATTATATGTTTATTAAAAGTAAAAGGCAGATCGTTAATATAAATAGTGTCCTTAGACTGTCCGATACAGATATAAGTGAAGTGAGTGTGACATCTTTTGTAGGAGTTCAAATTGATAGCACCTTGACTTGGAAACACCATATTGAATGTGTAAACAAGAGTGTACGGAGAAAAGTGGGCTTGCTCTTTAAGCTGAGATATTTTGTGCCTCAGTATATTCTTGTGCTCTTATATAAATGTTTTATACAACCCCACATACTGTATGGAATAGAGGTGTGGGGCAGTAGCTATAAATCTCACTTGAATTGTATTCATTTATCCCAAAAGATGGCTGTGCGAGCGATTACATTCTCATTATTTAGAACATCCTTAAAACCACTGTTTCAAAACTTGAGGATATTGGACGTGTTTAGCTTGCATGAACTTGCAGTTTCAACATTTGTGTATGATTTGTTCGTAGGAAATTCACCACACTCCTTACTAGAATATTGTGAAGTGCTACATCATACTTATAGAACCAGAGGGAAAGAAAACTTTCTGTTACGCTTGCCGATATGTATGACAACTCAAGGGACATTCTCCATTTCTTTTGTTGGGTCAAAACTTTGGAACAGTTTGCCTCAGGAGATTAAAGAAAAAAAAAACAGATATTTATTTCGTAAGGCCCTCACAATGTATTTGGTAAATAAATAAATAATTGTATATGCTTGGTTATAAATGCCTTTGGTAGAATGTATACAATGTATACCTCATTAATTATAATGATTCTTTTATATGAAAGTTATTTTACAGTGAAGTTATTTTATACTGTCATTTGTATTATAGTTTAGTTTATACTATACAATAGAGAGGACCGATCTCGACTAGCACTTGTGCTAACTTTCGGTTCTCCTTTAGCGACAACTTGATTTTTGATCTAACGCATTTTAGGTAGATACACGTCTGACATTTTTATTTTTACTTTAATTGTTTTGTTAAGTATGTACAGTAATTATTTGTGATCATTTTGTCTTACATGTATTTGATGATGATGATGTATTTTTTGTTGTTGTTAATACAAAAAACTTCAAACTTCAAACTTCAAACTTCAAAAACTTCAAACCCGGGTTCGAGTCCTGGCGGAGACCAATTTTTCGACCAGTGCCTTTTTTCATTTGGAGGATTAAAGGGAGGAACAATGCTTATTAAGCTACGCCTATTATGCTTCCTTTTCAATCATTTATGATTATTCCTTGCATTATTTAAATATTGGAAGTAACCAAAGCTGTATGTATTAGTCCACCTTTATGTTCTAACTAATACTTGAATCACTCCTTTGTGATCCAGCTGAAGTACAGGCGGCTTGCATTGTTCGTAACTCCTTCCCCATGAATTAATTGAGTACAAAGGGCCGAGAGATTGGCTTGCCAATGACCTGAATTTGGATCTGTCTTCAATCACACGGTCCCCGTGGCCTAGTGGTTAAGGCGTCAGCGTTCCAAGCTGGAGACCCGGGTTCGAGTCCTGGCGGAGACCAATTTTTCGACCAGTGCCTTTTTTCATTTGGAGGATTAAAGGGAGGAACAATGCTTATTAAGCTACGCCTATTATTCTTCCTTCTCAATCATTTATGATTATTCCTTGCATTATTTAAATATTGGAAGAAACCAAAGCTGTATGTATTAGTCCACCTTTCGTTCTTATACAATTTATATATGGAAAAATATATATAAACAAATATATAAATATAATGAAGAAAAATGAACACGAAGTGATATATATTTTACAGTAGGCCTATATATATATATATACAAATATATATATTTATAAAAGATATATATATTTATAAAAGATATATATATTTGTCAAAATATATAAATATTTGTCAAAATATATTATTGCGATTTGCAACTGTGATTATTGGGTTATTTTGTAGTTTTGTATATTATAGGATAATCATTATGTGTGTAGTTACACATTCATATTTGGGTCATGTAATAGTGTTACGGATTTCGGTCCCTCGCCTTCTTATCCCCTCTTTCTTTAACCATCGCCCATTATTTGTTTTAAAATGTTAACTCGTGACATGTTAGCGTCCCCAACAAGGTCACCCCTTTTTGTTGATTCGACCCGCTGTGTGAAGTTATCCGCCCTTACACATTAAAATGTCATTACTTTGATGAAATTTATTAGCGTTTGTTGAATTGACCCCTTGCCTAGCCTTGCTACGCACACTGACCCGACCCGTTCCCCGTTTGTCCCTGATTCACTCTCAGTTGTAAATAATTATGATCTCCTTTTGCCCCTTCAACCTCGCTTCAGTTTAATGTTCGTGTTTGTAAACATGATCCAATTTTGTTATACACCTCTGTACAGACTAACCTCTGAGGACAAGGTTGTAGAAAGTGTTTTTAAATATGATCCAATTTTGCTATTCACCTCTGTACAGACTAACCTGTGAGGACAAGGTTATAGAAAGTGGAGTAGTAGCTCAGTGATTGACCTTAGTCTGGGGACAGGGCTATGTAAAGTAGTTCACTAGGTGTCCTCAGATCGGTCCTT
Organism: Echinarachnius parma; assembly: GCA_037951105.1. Lineage (NCBI taxonomy): Eukaryota > Metazoa > Echinodermata > Echinoidea > Clypeasteroida > Echinarachniidae > Echinarachnius > Echinarachnius parma. The sequence continues at coordinate 89,158 of JBAMJV010009917.1, read as the reverse complement.
TTAGGACAAGGCTATGTTGTTAAGTAGTTCACTAGTGTTCACGAAATGTCCTTAACTGACTTGTAATACACGTCGAGGTCAGCCTCGATGTATTGGGCACGCTGACTCACCCCTGGATCATATAAATACCTGGAGAAATTAGCTGAGGAGGAGATAGGGTTCTCGCTCGGAGTTGGAAGTAAGCATGCATTTATCGTTAGAGCTCGGAATTTGGTAGTTCTGGTTCGGAGTTGAGAGTACGCGTTTATAGTTCGCATTTGTGAGTTCGGAGTTCGTAGTTCGTAGTTATCAATCCCGCATACATGTCAATCCTTGTATGGATTATACTTGTTAATAAACGACAACACTTATATTATAATTGGAATCTATTTCTCTTATTCATTATTTCCTTACGTTGGATTATATTACGAGGCACGCTACCATGGTTGATTGTGGAATGAACATATTAAGTTAAAGACAAACAAAATATTATCATCATCATCATCATCTATCTCATCCCCCATTGCATTTGTCGATCAACCCCGACATTTGTAACAATATATAGCCTATATTTTGAAATATATATATTTTGATTAATATATACATACTTATCACAATATATGTACTCCAAAATAATATACATAAACAAGAGAATATATATATATATGAAGAAAAATAGACATGTATACACCGCCGAAATATATTGTGCATGAAGTGGCTACCCGGATATTTAAACCTATATATACGAGGCAGCGAAATATATACTGCAACGGAATCTCGCTCTCGGATACAAACCGCCGGATATACGAGCAACGAGAAATATATACGAGAACGAGAAAATATATATTAAGTGTGAAAAATATATATACACGTTGATCTCATTCTGAACCGCTAGATGGGCGATAGACCTTGATAGACCAATCAAAAGTGAAACCTCGCACATGCATACAGCGCAGGCATGCAGTCACTGTGCATGTGCACTGCATGCTAGTCGAGCGTAATCGTTTTGATTAGTCTTTCTTAAAGACTCGTGCGCTAGTATAATGCACAATTATGAGAGCGAAGCCAGGGGACCCAATCGATATCAGCGCTGCCGCCGTTCATGCCCCAGTGTGGGGGGTTGGGTGGCCGCCCCCCCCCCCCAATCCAAAAAGTGTGGGGGGGGGGGGGAACACGTTTTTGCCCCCCCCCCCCCCCCATACAACAAAACAAAAACAAACAAACAAAGAAAGAAAAAGAAAAGGAAGAAGAGTGGGAAACAAAAAATAAAATGTATGAGCCGATACGTGTTAATTCTAACGTTTAAAAGCTAATTTATACGGCTATTTTAAGTTTTCGCTGAATCGCGCGCAAACAAATTATCTCAGTTTGTTGTGTAACTTGCGTATGGTACGTCTGGGGTGGGTTTTTCTGTACCGGGCCACGTAGTTCCTGTGTAGGCTGTCATTGCTCTGGCTGTTTGTGTGACGTGCACCAAATTGCAACATTTCAAGTATATAAATGCAAAATCTTCCCCGTTGAAGGGGGGTACCCCCTCCCAAACCCTCCCCATCTGGCTTTCCCCAGCCCTCGGTCGCTTAAATTCGCTCCCTCGGGACTCATTTTGGGCTGTAAACTATGATGTTGGATCACGTACATAATGTGGCATATGCTTTATGTTTGTATGCACTAGATTGCACCATTCCAAGTATATAAATGCAAAATCTTCCCCTGCCAAACCCTCCCACTCTAGCTCTGCCCCAGCCCTTGGTCGCTTCGCTTCCTCGGGACCCTGGGGGGGGGGGGGGGGGGGGGTCTGTCCTCATAGAAAGGGGGTATCATGCGTGACCAAGGACTTGCCAAAAGCACCCTAAACGAGTATTTGCGTGGTGCAAAAAATACACTCTAAGTAAGTATGATTATCGGTAATTTGATACCCTAAGCAAGTAATCAATTTTTTGTAAACCCCTAAGCAAGTATTTAGATACCCTAGGCAAGTAATCAATTTTTTGTAACTCCCTAAGCAAGTTATAACTATTTTTGATACCCTAAGCAAGTAATCATTTTTTTGTAAACCCCTAAGCAAGTCATAACTATATTTGACACCCTAAGCAAGTAATTTTTTTTTTGTAAACCCCTATTAAAAGCAAGTGATAACTATTTTTTATACAACCCTAAGCAACTAAGCTGAGTTTTTGAGACCCTAAACGAGTAATTCATATTTTTGAGACCCTAAACGAGTAATTTATCAGCCTGAAAAAGATACCCTTTTTTCTGATTTTGGGTGATTTTGAGACCCTATTCGAGATACTCGCCTGATCGTAAAAAACCACCCTAATTACTCGTTTTCTTGGTCACGCATGATACCCCGACAGACCCCCCGGGCTCGGGACTCATTTTTGGATGTAAGCTATGTTAATTGTTGGATCATACATAATGTTTTTTTTTTTTAATCCATCAGATTGCACAATTTCAAGTCCCAAAATGCAAAAGCTCCCTACCGTGGGAGGGGGACACCCTCTCCGTACTCTGTACGTGTACGTGTGCGTACACTATACACACTCTGACCGGTCCTACTAATTGGTGCCAACTAGTGCCAACCAGTGTCAACCAGTGCCAACAAGTGCCAACTAGTGCCAACCAGTGCCAACTAGTGCCAACTTAAACAGAGTCAACTAGTGCCAATTTAAACAGTGCCAACTTGTGCCAACTTAAACAGTGCAAACTAGTGCCAACTTAAACAGTGCAAACTAGTGCCAACTTAAACAGTGCAAACTAGTGCCAACAATACCAGTTCGCTGGCTGCTTAATTGCGAACGCCAGTGTACCCGCGTGTTGTCCGCCCCGCCGTGCCAGGGGGCTGGCCGTGCGCCGCGTCGTCGCTGGCTCGATTATGTAGTGTATGTGGTGCAAAGTATGCGGACGCCATTCATCTGTCTGATAATTATGTAGTGCAAAGTATGCGGACGCCATTCATCTGTCTGATAATTATGTAGTGCAAAGTATGCGGACGCCAGGTTCGCCCGTCTGATATGCATTTAGTGCAAGGTATGCGGACGCCATTCACCCGTCTGATATGTAGTGCAAAGTATGTGGACGCCAGGTTCACCCGTCTGATGGCTCAACAGTGCAGCAATTAAGTAGTGCGAACAAGCCTGAAGTAATAACTAGCTCCATCAGTGGCGTAGCGACGGGAGGGGGGGGGGGGGGGACACGGGGGGGGGGGGGGGGTGGCACGTGCCCCCAATAATGTGAAAAAACAATAGAAAACATAAGGGGACATTTTTTGAAAAAACAAAGAAATACATAAGATGTGCCTCCCCAATAATTTTGCGTGCCCCCCCCCCCCCCCACCCCCATTCAGTCCGACCACGCTTCGCCACTGAGCTCCATGGAAGTGATTTTGAAGTAATACAATATTTAAATGCTTTTAAACTACCCTTTTTTATATTTTAAAAAGGGGTTTTTAGATCTCTCTACTAATTTTTTTTTCGTATTCGTTTGTAATTTGTCACACATTCAGAGCATTATGGAGTTATAACTTAATTAGGAAATTAATCAAATCAAAGTTTTCATCCATTGACCGGGCCTAAAATGAACTTTAAAGTGATCCCTGTAAAGTGTTCAAATCCACGAAAATTACTTGGAGCTTCCTCGTTTCTCTTCTACCGTGTTGTTTAGCTTATGGTAAAAGAAGAATAAAATAGGGTTTGATTTTTTCAAATGTCCCTTTAGTATGAAGATAATTATCATTTAAATCTTTTATTTCAATGACGTTAATTAACGCCTTTGGTGACCTTTGACCTTGTCGTGCCTGCTATATTGTGACCGATCCCCGCCCGGCTATATTGCATACAGTCATAGACGTACGTTCATAGAGCTGCCGTACGTAATATGATATACGCGTACAGCTACAGCGGTACTTCGGTAGTGAGCGAAGTACTGTGCATATTTGCATTGTGTACTAAATACCACTAGCAAATTTGTTGAAGAAACCGTTTGAGAATCTACAAAGGAAATGCGAATGAGAATGCAGCCTGGGAGGAGATCTAGAGGTTCATCAAGGAGAAAAAACAACAATTTGGTTGATAATTGAGATGCATGCAGAGCTGAGTCTGAGAAGCTGCATGCACTGGGCGCTCGCTCTCGGACTGATCGAGTTCTCAGCGCCGATCGAAGCCCCGGCCTCGGCCTCGGCATCGGGCTAAGGTACGTCGATCAGAATCAGAATCAGCAATTCAAGTTTGAGTGTAGATCGACAAATATATCGCTTTCATGGTCTCTTTGACATTATTATTGTCTTTTTCACTGTGAAAATGACAATGATAATGTCAAAGAGGCCATGAAAGCAATAGATTTGTCGATCTAGTTATGTTGATATCTCTTTTGTTATGACTTAATTATGAAATGATGGCCCTTCTCAAATTTGATATAGAATGGGTAATCCGTTTTTTGTGTTTGTTGTATCGATGCTCATTTTTGATGTATATGTTAGGTCTATGGTCTGGAATACACTGTGTCTGTGTAGTACTCGGTCAAACTCAAAAGACAAAAGTGAAATGTTGCAAAATAAAAAAAATTATTGTCATTGTGAATTGTGGTGGTCAGGTGGTGCATTGGGTGGATTGATTTGATCCACCTCCCAATTTCAAATTTTTACTGGTCCGAGATTATACTTTAGCGGTCTTGACCTCGTAAAGTACGAAGAACCGTGGTCTCGGCCTTGAAAATGTCGAAAATTTTAAACCAATACTAAATCATACTCTCGGCTTCGGAAATGTTGTACGACTACGTCAAATATGTCAAACTTTCTGTACCGGCCCGCCCATGTTGTTGCCGTACAAAGCCGCATAGCTCTGCTCCCTTGTGTGACCAACCTCACCCCCCCCCCCCCCCCCCCCCCCCCCCTCCGCCTCCATGGAAAATTCCGGCTAATCTGCAAATCTCTTACTTCAGGACAAGTTTTTTCATTAGATATTAGGCTTGGCAATCAAAATGTTGGGGAAAAAACCTTGGATGATCAGTGTTTTCTTTTTGTCGTACATAAGGAAATTGACTTTCCATACCAATTGCCATCATTAAGCAACTTTTTGATTTTTATCCTCATTTTATAGCATTGGATGTGGCTGTTCTCTTCGACATTATACATAGAGGATTTCCGAGTACCGATAGAATGGACGTGCAATCTGCATGCTGACACGACTCACACGATTTGTGCTGGTGGTGACCCCGATTGACTTATGGTTAAGGTAATTCATTGAGAACCTTTTTCTTGGACTGGACAGAGATAAATGATAGATCTGTGTTCTGAAACTAGAATTTCATCTTCAAATTAGCAGGCAAAATCAATGAGAGTTTATTTTGGCATACCATTGTGTGTCAATTGCTATACTTGCACAAAGTGATCTCACTGGGATTCGAAACTGGGAAAACAACATAGATAAATGTCAGAGGCGGAAAGAATTGCATTGAGCGCATATTTTGAAAACTTATCATGGGCTTGATTGTTATGTTAAATAACAGAAAATCTCAATAAACAAGGGCCGACATTACTGGACATGAGAAAAGATTCACAATGCATTGTAGAATTTGCATCAACATTCCCTTACACCATTTTCAGAATGATGAAAATTATTTTAGCATGATTTTATTTTGTATCTCTGCAAGATTTTCAGAATGTGGACCTTAGATTTATTATTTTGCTTATTAGAGACAAATGCATTAGGCATACTGTATACTGTATACTGTATACCGATTGAAAAACAGATGAAAACTGCTACTGAAAAATTGACAATGGAATAAAATTAGAGTCAATAATAGTGTAGCTTTCGATCCTAACAGCTGAATAACAAACTGAAGGCAAAATAACAAATTTGGTCCATGTTGATTAGAAATCAAATCCTATTTTTACTACATGAATACATGTTTGTGGTTCATTTTGTGCAATAAGTGCACATGACTTACACATTACTATTTATCTGATTGCATTCCTTTTTTCACAAATCTCACCCTCTCTATAGATTTCTTCAAGACCCATCAAGATTCTACACACCCACTACACCACCCAGAACAAATAACCAGGCCGCCAACACCCAAGTTCTCGCAGACCCTTCAGTCGCCATGCTCATACCCTGTGGGAAACGGACCAACAACGTCCATTAGCAAGGAACTAAGCTAGCAGGTTTTTGAAAACGGGGAATCCTGCAGTTCGTGTGCAAAATCAAGAACTTCCTACAGTAACAGCGGGCCGACCGTTCTTGGGTTTAAATCTGCGACACACTTTGGTCAGAATTATTCCGGTTATTATGCGACGGCACGATACGTACAGCTCTATGGTCTACCAATCAACATGCTTGTAGCGAGGTAAACATTCAGCACATTGCTATCATGTGTAGTACATAGACAATTAGTTGGCGTGTTAACAATACAAGCCAGCCATGCGTTGTCTATACATTGCTTGTGACAACGAGATGTGACGTCATGCAGTCTACGAATGTACGTCCGCCTTCACCAAATTAGCGAAACTGCTTGTCAACGAAAGTTATTTGAGCGCGGTGAACGGGGCAATAGATCGCTCCCTGCGTCGTTGAAAGCTCTGTACGTCGCTGAGCGAAAACACCATAATATTGGAGCAGGAGTCACTTCTAGCGTATGAGACATGTTAGATGTGGACGTCGACCGTGGGAAGTGGCAGGGATGTTCGGCCAGTGATTGCCCACAGATCCCTCACCATGCTGATGCCAAATTAACCCGTTCCCTACGAGTTTATGAAATCCCCATAGACTTTGTACACAACCCACTTGGTTCCTGTGGTCAAGGGGTTAAGGCCCTACCGATAAGGCCTTCAAATTGATATACATAAACAGTTCATTTCTCAAATACAACTCTTTAGCATGGAATTATTCACGCACACATTTTGGCAAAAATTAACAAAACCTTATTATAACAAGCACCTCGGGCACAATTGGATTGAATACCTTATGTCAGGTATCTTGTGTCTGGGCTTAAAAATAATAAAATACAAAGATCCTTGACGTGTAAAATTATCATCGCTGTATCCGGTACCTCTTGTTAGGAGGTTCCACTGTATCAACAAAGAAAAGTTTTGTTGCGGGAAGTAACAATGACCGAATAGTGCTCATAGCAACAATCTGTTATCTTTTTCAAATTCAATCAAAATAAATTTTATAATATATCTTTCATGTCTTCCTTATTACATGTGATAAAGGTAATTATGATTTAATGAAAAAGGATTTAATTTTGCGAGCTCGTTATAACAGGGTTTCCCTGTATGACATAAATTTTTCATTTTTAAAAACTCAAACAAACCATTGTTTTTCTCAGATGAAATACTAATCAATAATATGATTCAGAATAATTGTACAAGGTTATTGATATAATGTATGATTGAAGTTCCTAATAACACCCATGAAGAAATGTGAGTGTGTATCACTATGCCAATTGTCCTTTTAACCCTCCTTTTGCTTGGATTCACAGAGGCTTGCCCTATTATGTGCAGGGTATTGAAGGGTCGGCCAACTCAATTGTATTTTTCATAGATCAGGATCAACCAAATGGCTAGGTGGATAATGTATGAGACACATTCACAGAGACACTACATGATCTGCACACATCCAAAAGTTGAATCAATCACCCAGTATTTCATTTTTTGTAACAGTTGTTTCTGCATTTATTGAAAAATTAAATACAAGGTATCCAAATAACAATAATTGCATATTGTTATATATTTGATTTTCATAAAATGTGAAAATGCTGTGTAAATACACAAGTTATTCAACCATTTGCATTGCTTCAAATTTCAGGAATGTAAATCCTACTTCAAAAAAGTACAATTTACCAGCATACACAAACAGGCGATTTTGTTAGTTTGAAATGTAAAAAATGCACACATAGTACCAGGTAAAGGGGGAAAACGGCTAGAAGCATGAAAATGTACAGTCAAACCTGTGTACCATGACCGCCAATCAAAGTGGCCACTGTAGAAAGGTGATCACTATAGACAGGTTCCATTACATTCCTTTTCTCTGCAAGGGATCATGTTTGGTGGCCATTATAGGCAGGTTTGCTGCTATGCTGCTATAACAGGTTTGACTGTACTTGAATGTAAATGTGGGCTCTGTGTAGTGATGTATCCGCAGAGTATGTGTGAGTGTGGGTGTGTGTGTGGGTGCGCATGTTAGATACTAACAAAAAACAGACTTGTAGTTATTTGCAACTGGTTGACATAAAAGATAAATAATGTGCTCACACTGTCTGAAAATCTACATCTTTCATTCACTGTGTTATTAAAAAATAAGGAGTACAGGGGGAGCAACCTCTACATGCAGTGATATTGCCTGGGGGCGCATCCCCCCCTAATAATTTGCCATAAAAATACAAAACATCACATGAATAGATTGGGGGTATGACAGGGAAGGGTGGGGGATATCTCTCCTTTGCATAACTAGCATACTTCTAAAGATATACATACAAATAATCTACCCACATACCCTCCCCAAATGTCGCCTATATATAGACATGCATATAAACATCACAGGAATAGATTGGGGGTATGACAGGGTGAATGGTGGGGGATATCTATCCTTTGCACAACTAGCATACTTCCGAGGTGATACATACAACAAATCTACCCACATACCCTCCCCAAATGTAGCCTATATATTATAGACATGCATGTAGGGTGTATGCCTGTTTCTATAATGGTTTCAATCATGTGGTCCCGAGGTCATGCTTTCTTGAATTCTAGTATATTCCAAGGTAAGGAACACACTGCTCATTTTTCCGAGTGAAAAGTTGCAAAAGCTCCCTACTGTGGGAGGGTCGATAGTGCGATACCCCTCCCACACCCTCCCTGCTCCCTTCCACGACCCCACCCCCACTTTTCAAAATAGTCATGCCACTGCAAGAAAGCCAATAATGTATTATACAGGGGGAACATTCTGTAGAAAAAATATACGGTGTACCCCCTTTCAGTCTGACCACACTATTCCATTGTCTCCATGAAAAATGAATACACAATATGGCGGATGTTGCCTACTACATGAGAGAGGGAGAGTGAGTAATTATAGAAGAAAAGTTGAAAGAGAACAATGGAAATTCAGAATATGCGTACGTGGAGTTGCTTTTATTTGGTAGCTACGGTAGCTGTAGTTATTACGTTCACGCCCACCCGGCGGGCGCGCAACGGGCAACGCGATCACGGGCTAAACCTCCCCGATAGACACGGCAGCGCAATTCAACGAGTCGATGTACCCGCGACTGTTGAGCTGAGCCGATGTGTACATGTACGGGTGCGCATATCAACGGCCGGACCATCATTCCTGTGACAAATTTACGGTAAGCCATCAGTTTTCGGTGATAAAATATGAAATCAATATTCCCTTTTTTCACGAGGTAAACGGTTTTCGTTTTCTTTCAAACTTTCACAAATCCTTCAATTGTATATTACAATGATATTGACATAGGATTGAAGTCTCAAATGTCTCTTTCGGCAGAATTTTACACTTTACCGGGATCACTTTAATATATACCTCATAATAAATGAATCTATGCATACATAAATAGATATTTAAATAAATGTATAAACAAATCAATAAAACATTAAATTAATCATTAGCCCGAATATTGGTTTTAAAACTCCGGGGGGGGGGGGGGTATAAAGAGGTAGTACAATTTTGGTTAGGCTGAGCTTTAGTAACCATAACCTGCACAATAACTCTACAAACTAATAAACTCCACTATGAGTCCATGCATGGTCGAAATAAAGCCTGCCGTATCATTAAAAAAGAGCCATTAAATTACAAGAGAGCGTTCCGAATCTAAAAACATTGGTTCGATTATGTAGTGTATGTGGTGCAAAGTATGCGGACGCCATTCACCTGTCTGATAATTATGTAGTGCAAAGTATGCGGACGCCATTCACCCGTCTGATATGTAGTGCAAAGTATGCGGACGCCAGGTTCGCCCGTCTGATATGTAGTACAAAGTATGCGGCCGCCATTCACCCGTCTGATATGTAGTGCAAAGTATGTGGACGCCAGGTTCACCCGTCTGATGGCTCAACAGTGCAGCAAGTAGTGCGAACAAGTGCGAACAAGCCTGAAGTAATAACTAGCTCAATCAGTGGCATAGCGACGGGGGGGGGGGGGGGGGGGGGCACGTGCCCCCAATAATGTGCAAAAACAATAGAAAACATGAGGGGACATTTTTTGAAAAAACAAAGAAATACATAAGATGTGCCCCCCCCTCCAATAATTTTGCGTGCCCCCCCCCCCCCCCCATTAAAAAAAATAGTAACTATGCCAGTCCCTCCGAAGATATATAATTCCACTATACCTTTGAACTAAAAGCTTGGTATATTTGTTTTATATCCCTTCTGTTTGCTATATATCCTTCGCATGATTATAATCATCGCACAAATACATGATTTCAATTAAACTTAAGTATTATAAAGGAAAATCAAACCATTGATCATAGAACCATCACTGCACTATGTTCTTCTTGTGACACTGGCCCCCTTAGCTTAATAGTCCTGGCACAGAGCGCGTATTGCGCTATGTTTCCATCATAGAAGTATGAATAAACAAACCAACCCGTTTATAACTTGAAGGCATCGGCGTTCCAAGCCGGAGACCCAGGTTCGAGTCCTGGCGGAGACCAATTTTTCGACCAGTGCCTTTTTTCATTTGGCGGATTAAAAGGAGGAACATTGCTTATTAAGCCACGCCTACTATTATTCTTCCTTCTCAATCATTTATGATTACTCCTTGCAATTATTTATATATTGGAAGAAACCGAAGCTGTATGTATTAGTTCACTTATATATATATGTTCTAACTAATACTTGAATCACTCTATTGTGATCCAGCTGAAGTAAAGGCGGCTTGCATTGTTCGTAACTCCTTCCCCATGAATACTTGAGTACAAAGGGCCGAGAAATTGGCTTGCCAATGACCTCAACTGGATCTGTCTTTAATCACACGGTCCCCGTGGCCTAGTGGTTAAGGCATCGGCGTTCCGCCCGGAGACCCAGGTTCGAGTCCTGGCGGAGACCAATTTTTCGACCAGTGCTTTTTTTCATTTGGCGGATTAAAAGGCGGAACATTGCTTATTAAGCTACGCCTACTATTATTCTTCCTTCTCAATCATTTATGATTACTCCTTGCAATTATTTATATATTGGAAGAAACCGAAGCTGTATGTATTAGTTCACTTCTCGCTTATATATATATAATATATATATATAATTTATATAATGCAAGGAATAATCATAAATGATTGAGAAGGAAGAATAATAGGCGTAGCTTAATAAGCATTGTTCCTCCCTTTAATCCTCCAAATGAAAAAAGGCACTGGTCGAAAAATTGGTCTCCGCCAGGACTCGAACCCGGGTCTCCAGCTTGGAACGCTGACGCCTTAACCACTAGACCACGGGACCGTGTGATTGAAGACAGATCCAAATTCAGGTCATTGGCAAGCCAATCTCTCGGCCCTTTGTACTCAATTAATTCATGGGGAAGGAGTTACGAACAATGCAAGCCGCCTGTACTTCAGCTGGATCACAAAGGAGTGATTCAAGTATTAGTTAGAACATATATATTAACGAAAGGTGGACTAATACATACAGCTTTGGTTTCTTCCAATATTTAAATAATGCAAGGAATAATCATAAATGATTGAGAAGGAAGAATAATAGGCGTAGCTTAATAAGCATTGTTCCTCCCTTTAACCCTGCAAATGAAAAAAGGCACTGGTCGAAAAATTGGTCTCCGCCAGGACTCGAACCCGGGTTTCCAGCTTGGAACGCTGACGCCTTAACCACTAGGCCACGGGGACCGTGTGATTGAAGACAGATCCAAATAATTTATATATATATATATATATATATATATATATATATATATATATATATATATATATATATATATATATATATATATATATATATATATATATATATATATATATATTGTTAAAAATATATATTTCTATTTTGTTACACATATATTTGGTTGATGTATATATTTATATGAATATTTACATATAATTATGTACATATATGTATATATATATTTGAGATACATATATATATTATTGACACACCTATATATTTAATTGTTTCCCATACGATAGAAAAGACCGATGGAATTTCTTATGTAAACAACGGGCAATTCGCCACTTCCCCTCTGTCGCGTTCATAGTGCAGGGGAATTTAATCGCCTTTTGCATTCACCGGCCGGAAGTGAAGAATTGTTGCGCAATCGCTTGCTGGCAGATTAGTGGATTGGCGCCCGCTTTCAATTTGGTTCGCCGGCCGCATCTCAGCTTACACATAATTTGGCGACTAGACAGCGCGAATTCCAAGGAAAGAGACAGAACATGGGTGGGATATCGACGATCGTGATAAAAAGAATCCACTATACTTTCAATAAATTTGTTAGTGATCCGTTTTAAATATTGTTCTGTTCATCATTTGGTTTTATACATGTATGCTTTATAATAAATATATTATTATAACGATGTACATGAATTAAATTTCTTTTTCAAACCTTTATATTCATGCAATATACAAGTAAAACAAATCAATTTATACGTAAACAAAACGTCAACAAAAACACGTGCACGATACTCGAGGTTCACTTTACACGAGCTTTGCTGGCGCAGCATATTATCGCATGCCGTGTTCCAAAAAAAGCGCGCGTTACACTGCTTTAGCCGGAACAAGATAACGACCTTTGACCGTTTTCATCGGTGTTTTTTTACCCGAACCATTTCATGCTGCCTGTTCTATCGGAGTGAAACCGATAGAAAGAGAATTTCTCCTACTCTAAAATAGGAGAATTTAATCGCCTTTTTCTCTTCTTTTCATCACCTATTCTATCGGCTTTTTCACCTCTGTAGCATTCATGCTGGCCGTTTCATCGGATGCGTCCGGACGCATCCGATGAAAAGTCCGTAAGCTTGAAAGCAACATTATTCCATCGGTATTTTTCATCGGTATTTTCATCGGTAAGGCGAGCATGAAAATGGTAACTCTCATGCTCACTGACTTTTCATCGGATGCGTCCGGACGCATCCGATGAAACGGCCAGCATGAATGCTACAGAGGAGAAAAAGCCGATAGAATAGGCGATGAAAAGAAGAGAAAAAGGCGATTAAATTCTCCTACTTTAGAGTAGGAGAAATTCTCTTTCTATCGGTGTCACTCCGATGAAACCGTCAGCATGAAATGGTTCGGGTGAAAAATACCGATGCAAATGGTCAAAGGTCGTTATCTTGTTCCGGCTAAAGCAGTGTAACGCGCGGTTTTTCGGAACACGGCATGCAATAATATTATGCTGCGCCAGCATAGCCCGTGTAGTAAGGTGAACCTCGAGTATCGTGCACGTGTTTTTTGTTGACGTTTTGTTTACGTATAAATTGATTCGTTTTACTTGTATGTTGCATGAATATAAAACAAAAAACAAAAAATTCATGCACATCGTTATAATAATATATTTATTATAAAGCATATATTTATAAAACCAAATGATGAACAGAACAATATTGAAAACGGATCACTAACAATGTTATTGAAAGTATAGTGAATTCGCGCAGTCACGTTGCTACAATATACAATTGTTCGCAGTTTATATGGTATTAGTCGCCAAATTATGTGCAAGCTGAGATTTTTTGTGGCGAACCAAATTTAAAGCGCGCGCCAATGCACTATATCTGCCAGCTCGTGCAGCAAACGATTGCGTACTTACGGCCGGTGAATGCAAAAGGCGATTAAATTCCCCTGCACTATGAACGCGACAGAGGGAAGTGGCGATTTCACCGTTGTTTACATAAGAAATTCCATCGGTATTTTTCATCGGTAAGGCGAGCATGAAAATGGTGTAGTTTTGTGTGTCCATCTGTTGTCGTACCTCCTGGCTACGTGTCCTGCCCACCTCCATTTCTTTGATTTGATTGTCAATATTACAGTATATCCTGCACTCCTGATTTCTGTCTTAGGTCTATATTTGACATCCTGTCCTTCTTTGTTACACCTATCATTGTTCTTTTCATAGCCCGTACACCTAACCAGAAAAAGAGGGAGACAAATCAGAAGATGGAGAGATGATTTAACAGCACAAAATGGCATTGCTTGGCAGAGAATAGCTCAAGTTAGAACAAAATGGAAAATTGGTGAAGAGGCCTTCCTCCTGCAGTGGAGTGAAGTAGGCTGAAGAAGAAGAAGAATATATCGTGCTAAAAAAAAATTGTACATGAAGTTTCATTTTCCTAAAAGGGCAGGCTTTATTTCGGCCGAGACCGGCACGAGATAGTGAGAAAGTAAAATGAATATCTTATTTTACATTGACCGTCGACCTGTATGTGCCCTCTTTATAACGCTTTGAATTTGGGCTTTAAAAGGGTGGACAGTCCACCGAACCAAAAGTCATAGATTGCACGATTGCAGTATATGAAAGAACTCTGGTCTGGCAAAATTAGGATTTGGAAAACTGGTTCCCCTTTGCCATTAATTTACTCAAAAACCAAATAAGTAATGTATTTTGACTAGGCACGATCAACGTGATTCAATTAAACTTTTAATGAAACAGGTTGACTTGTCGTTATGATCCATGATCCCATGTAAAGAAATGAATGAGCTGAGAGACAAAGTTTTACATCATTTGATTTATATATTACTGCGAATTGTTAAAATATTCAACAACCTGATGCACATACAAAAAAAAAAAAAAAAAAAAAAAATCGTTATTTTTAAATGCTTAACTGATGTTGAAGATGCCTGCAAAAGAGGGACATTGTCTTTTTTTGTTTTCAATGATATTTATTTTATTTGATTCATTCCTTACATACAAACAATAACAAAGTAATCAATACATACAATAATCAGCAGATTATCATAATATGCAGCATTTGATTTCAGATCGAATACAAACTAACTTTGACATCAAATAAAGGTATATGACCATTTAAATTATTTTTAAAAAAATAATTGACATAATACAGATCAGCGTGAGTGAAGAAAGTATGTACAGTATACAGGGTGGCCCAGAAATAACGGAACGGGGCACTTCCCAAAATAAAGCAACGAAATGACTGGATCCATCGGATAGTGTGTCTTTTCAAATGAAAATTGATACCAAGAACATTAATTTTGGTCGTGTAGTTTTTGTTTCAGAGCGCTGTGAGTGACACTATGTCAGGGTTCATTTTTCTTCAATTTTGACTGACCTATTGGCTAAAGAATGACCCGAACGGCTCGGCATAGAATTACGGTGCTGTGGCTATTCAGTCGAATGCACACTAACAAAGGTGTCCGCATCATTGTGCATCGTAATTCTATAACGAGCCGTTCGGGTCATTCTTTAGCCAATAGGTCAGTCAAAATTGAAGAAAAATGAACCCTGACATGGTGTCACTCACAGCGCTCTAAAACAAAAACTGCACGACCAAAATTAATGTTCTTGGTATCAATTTTAATTTGAAAAGACACACTATCCGATGGACCCAGTCATTTCGTTACTTTATTTTTGGAAGTGCCCCGTTCCGTTATTTCTGGGCCACCCTGTATAACAACAAATAAAACAAAGGGGGAAACCACAAGTAGACAAACCACATCAAAACACTTACATACACACAGACACACGCGTGGACAGACCCCCACATCCACAGATAACATGCCTACACCCGGATACATATACCATCTTGTAAGGATTTCGACCATTATGCCAGTCGTGTTCACTTTATTGCTTCTATTTCGCCTTCCCTGGTATGCTCTTACTGAATTGTCTTACTTTCCTAAATGATATAATGTACCTCGGTCCCCTGCTAGTTTCTTCTCCTCTCTATTTTATATCCTGTGTATTCGCTGACGGCCGTATGTTGCCGGTAGATGGCGCAAATACGGATTGCCTTAACCCGTTTGGTCGGGGCTGGAGGAGGCCGCGAATAAGTCGTTAATGAATATTCATACGTGACGAAATCGCTCATGCATATTCAGATCGGCCGATCAACGAACGCGCGCGTGTACGTACGTGTGTGTGGTACGCATCGATGGCGGTACGGCGTATTACGTACCTACAGAACATGACAAGGGCGTCGATTTCTTCAATAGTCACCATTGACTGATTGCCATTAAATTAAAACAACAACAACAACAACTTCTCGCCATTTGAGGGGGGGGGGGGGGGATGATGCGTCATTTTGACCATCTTTGGCGAGGGAGCGAAGCGACAACCCAGCAGCGTATGACAGGGGGGGGGGGGGGGGGGGGGGCACCAAAATCTTTAGAAATTTAGAAGGTTTAAACATTTGATGATTATGAAGTGCATATGACAAGCATCATGTCATGTTATAATTGAGGGTTTTGTCCAAGTACGGATGAACTTTAGCCTGATAGATAAATAGATTGCAAGCATCCTGATGGAACCCTGAATAGAATCAGTCAAGGAATACATACATTGGGAACATGGGAAGCTTAAAGGGGATCCAGGGTGCGTAGCCCCTGGAAGCTTTGGGATTTGTAATATCCAGAATTTGTAATATCCAGAAATAAAGACGTTGTCTTTATGTAAATATACAGGTAAGTAATTATACAGTTAGTTAGCTTTTGGAGCTCCCGGGAGCTTTGGGATGAGTTATATCCAGAAATAAAGATGTTATCTAAGTAAATAGGAAATGATATATAGTTAGCTCAATTTTAGTGGTCATAGAGAGAAGTCCTGAATAAAACTATTCAATGATTACAGGGCCTGGACTGGGTCATATAACCTTATTGGGGGTTCCAGGGGGCGCAGCCCCCGGAAGATATTTGGATTTGGGCAGTTTAGCACTATGAAAATGTGGTTTAAAGAAGACTATAGTATCAACTGTATCAACCTTTTAGCGAAAGTTTGAACAGATTTTGATAATCCAATCAAGAATTATGATTTTTTTAAAGTTTTGATCAAAATATTTTTTGCTGCCCTCTCAGTCGGCTCTTTGTCAAATCTGTGATGTCACAGAATGAACAACTCCTATTGGAACTGTACAACAGAACTTCATAAAATGTCACTTTTTATGAAAAAAAAAAAGCATCGTCAATCTACTCTCATTCTCAGATATGTTAGAGAAGAGGTAACGGGCATGCATTTAAGGTAAAACTTCCTCAACTGCTCCAGTGAAATCCAAGAAAACTGAACAAATATAAAAATATGTTTATAAAGTCAGTGGAAGGTTGTTCTACTATGGCATCACATACCTTGGCAAATTGCCATCTAGAGAGGGCGGCAAACAAAACTTACCGGAATCATAACTTTTGAATTGAAAATCCAAATTTGCTCAAACTTTTACTATTGGGCTTCTTAAATTGTTCTCCCTTCATTCAATCCACATTAGTACTTGGGGAAACTTCCCCTTTAAAGAAGTATGGTTAGTTGCCATAATCATAGGTTTAGGATCAGGATTAGGATAGGATTAGGAATTAGGAATAGGTTTAAGATTAGGGTTAGGAATCAAAGATATTGTTCGATTATATCTCAGAAGCAATGAAGTATATAACGCACTTTTTTTTCTTCATTAAAAGCGTTTGTATAAATGTTGGGGGTTTTGTTGGCTAAACATTTGATAGTTGAGTTTTGGTCAATATGGTCAAACTGAATTTTAGTAACCAACACCCGCATCATTACATTACACAATAATAGGCATCACTCTAACATGCTCGAAATGTAAGTAGAATTACATACGACTAAGTAAAAGCCTGATATGATTATCATTAAAAAAAGAACAGTTAAAATTGGTTTCAACCATTTTTAATTAAAAATTGTAATGTGGAGGTCGGGTAGAAGCACTAATTTAATGTCTTTCTCCAACAAACATTACCAACTACTACTATTACTGCTATACAGGGTGGCCCAAAAAAAACGGAACGGGGCACTTCCCAAATTATAGTAACAAATGTATTGTGTCCATCGGATAGGGTGTCTTTTCAAATGAACAACGATACCAAGAACAGTCAATTTGGTCGTGTAGTTTTTGTGTTATGGTGCTGTGAGTGACACCATGTCAGGTTCTCTTTTTTGTCAATTTTTACCGAGCCACTGCATGATAGATCGCACGTACCGCCTTTCATATCGTTCAACGAGGCGCGCCATTGTTAGTGTGCACTCAGCCGTGTGCCGAGAGAATGGGCGTGTTCGTTGAATGGTATTACGGGCAGGGAGTGCAATTTAACTGGCATTGACTGGTTACAAATTGACAAAAATAGGCACCTGACATGGTCTCACTCACAGCGTCCTAAAACAAAAACTACACGACCAAAATTACTGTTCTTGGTATCGTTTTTCATTGGAAAAGACGCCCTATCAAATGGTCATAAATATGTTGGTACTTTATTTTGGGAAGTGCCCCGTTCCGTTTTTTTTGGGCCACCCTGTATTATTACTACATGTAATTATTATTCTGCTAAAAATTATGAAACTTTCATTCACAATTCGATATCGTTAGAGGAGGTCACGTAGAAGGCCCTGCGGAGGTCGGGTAGAAGACCCTAATTTAATGTCTTTCTGCAACAAATAAGAACAACAAAACACCAAATATACTACTACTGCTACTTCTACTCATGGCAATACTACTTCTGCTACTGATAATATTCAATTACTTCACTCTCTGATAATGATGGAATAATAATTTAGAATTCAAATCGTTAGAGGGGGTCACGTATAAATCCCTGCGGAGGTCGGGTAGAAGGCCCTATACGGATGTCGGGTAGAAGACCCTATACGGAGGTCGGGTAGAAGGCCCTATACGGAGGTCGGGGAGAAGGCGCTATACCATGTATACGGAGGTTGGGTAGAAGGCCCTATACGGAGGTCGGGTAGAAGGCCCTGTACGGAGGTCGGGTAGAAGACCCTCATTTAATGTCTTTCTCCAACAAACATTACTATACAACAACAACAACTACTACTACTACTACTATCAATAATGCGTCTACTACTAATTATATAACTTCATGTAATTATTATTTTGCTAAAAATTATGAAATTTTCATTCAGAATTCGAAATCGTTAGAGGAGGTCAGGTAGAAGACCCTATTTTAATGTCTTCCTACAACAACAAAAACAACAAATATACTACTACTGCTACTTCTACTCATGTAAATACTACTTCTGCTACTGATAATATTACTTCAATTTCCTCACTCTCTGATAATGATGGAATAATAATTCAGAATTCGAAATCGTATAGAGAAGGTCACGTAGAAGGTCATGCGGAGGGCGGGTAGAGGGCCCTATACGGAGGTTGTGTAGAAGACCCTAATTTCATGTACTTCTACAACAAATTTAACAAAAACAACTACTTCTACAACTGTCAGTACTGCTTCTTCTACTTATTCTATAACTACTTCCATTTACTTTCTGATAAAAGTGATGGAATAATCATTCAGAATTCGAAATCGTTAGACGAGGTCACGTAGAAGACCCTGCGGAGGTCGGGTAGAAGGCCCTATGTATACGCAGGTCGGTTAGAAGACCCTATTTTAATGTCTTTCTACAATAAATACAACAACAAAAACAAGAAATATGCTACTTCTACTTCTACGCCTGTCAATACTACTTCTACTACTAATTATATTACTACTTCCATTACTTCACTCTCTGATAATGATGGAATAATCATTCAGAATTATAAATCGTTAGAGGAGGTTGCGTAGAAGGCCCTGCGGCAGGAGGTCGGTTGGAAGGCTGGAAATCAGATAAAACCATAAGGATCGATTGAATGAGAACATTGAAAACATAAATAGAAAAACTCTTTTGAAATAATCATTGATGATACATCGTAACTCAAGGTTTGTATGTGAGAACATTTAATTTAGTGTAAAACAAACTAATATCTAGAGTCCAGAGAGGATAAATATGTCTTGTTCACATGTTCGCACATCTTATTTCTGTTCAATTACAAATGTCTAACGTCGACAAGTTCATGTTCACGAATCAATTTATGTCTAACTCTCTCCTTTTTTTTTTTTTTTTTTTGAGATTCCGGTTATTTGCATGAACGTTCAAAGTTCACATTTATCAGTCGCGATCGCGTTTCCGTGGTCATGCGGCCTGTGTCGCGAAGGCGATGATTGTTGGCATGTCGATATCGTCAGCTGTCGTCCTATGAGGTCGATGTGATCGTCGCTGTTCTTGTCGTTGTCGCAATCGATGGGTTTGTCTATGCGGTCGGCGAATGCGGTCGGCGAATCCTCGCGGACGCGAAAGTCGTCATCGGGCTTGGGTGGCTGTCGTCCTTCGATGTCGAAGTTGTCTTCACTCATCGGGGCTGGACTTAGAACGGCGACTTGCTTGCTTAGTACTGTAGTGGTAGTAATTTGTAATGGGTGTGTTTGTTGTAGAAAGACATTAAACTGGGATTAAACTAGGGTCTCCTACACAACCTCCGTATCTAGGGTCTTCTACCCGACCTCCACAGGGTCTTCTACGTAACCTCCTCTAACTATTTTGAATTCTGAATTACAACAAATATACTACGACTGCTACTTCTACTCATATAAATACTACTTCTGCTACTGATAATATTCAATTACTTCACACTCTGATAATAATCGAATAATAATTCAGAATTCGAAATCGTTAGAGAAGGTCACGTATAGGACATGCGGAGGTCGGGTACAGGGCCCTATACGGAGGTTGTGTAGAAGACCCTAATTTCATGTACTTCTACAACAAATTTAACAACAACTACTTCTACAATTGTCAATACTGCTTCTTCTACTTATTCTATAACTACTTCCATTTACTTTCTGATAAAAGTGATGGAATAATCATTCAGAATTCGAAATCGTTAGACGAGGTCACGTAGAAGACCCTGCGGAGGTCGGGTAGAAGGCCCTATGTATACGCAGGTCGGTTAGAAGACCCTATTTTAATGTCTTTCTACAATAAATACAACAACAAAAACAAGAAATATGCTACTTCTACTTCTACGCCTGTCAATACTACTTCTACTACTAATTATATTACTACTTCCATTACATCACTCTCTGATAATGATGGAATAATCATTCAGAATTATAAATCGTTAGAGGAGGTTGCGTAGAAGGCCCTGCGGCAGGAGGTCGGTTGGAAGGCTGGAAATCAGATAAAACCATAAGGATCGATTGAATGAGAACATTGAAAACATAAATAGAAAAACTCTTTTGAAATAATCATTGATGATACATCGTAACTCAAGGTTTGTATGTGAGAACATTTAATTTAGTGTAAAACAAACTAATATCTAGAGTCCAGAGAGGATAAATATGTCTTGTTCACATGTTCGCACATCTCATTTCTGTTCAATTACAAATGTCTAACGTCGACAAGTTCATGTTCACGAATCAATTTATGTCTAACTCTCTCCTTTTTTTCTTTTTTGTTTAGATTCCGGTTATTTGCATGAACGTTCAAAGTTCACATTTATCAGTCGCGATCGCGTTTCCGTGGTCATGCGGCCTGTGTCGCGAAGGCGATGATTGTTGGCATGTCGATATCGTCAGCTGTCGTCCTATGAGGTCGATGTGATCGTCGCTGTTCTTGTCGTTGTCGCAATCGATGGGTTTGTCTATGCGGTCGGCGAATGCGGTCGGCGATCCACGCGGACGCGAAAGTCGTCATCGGGCTTGGGTGGCTGTCGTCCTTCGATGTCGAAGTTGTCTTCACTCATCGGGGCTGGACTTAGAACGGCGACTTGCTTGCTTAGTACTGTAGTGGTAGTAATTTGTAATGGGTGTGTTTGTTGTAGAAAGACATTAAACTGGGATTAAACTAGGGTCTCCTACACAACCTCCGTATCTAGGGTCTTCTACCCGACCTCCGCAAGGGTCTTCTACGTAACCTCCTCTAACTATTTTGAATTCTGAATTACAACAAATATACTACGACTGCTACTTCTACTCATATAAATACTACTTCTGCTACTGATAATATTCAATTACTTCACTCTCTGATAATGATGGAATAATAATTCAGAATTCGAAATCGTTAGAGAAGGTCACGTATAGGAGATGCTGAGGTCGGGTACAGGGCCCTATACGGAGGTTGTGTAGAATACCCTAATTTCATGTACTTCTACAACAAATTTAACAACAACAACTACTTCTACAACTGTCAATACTGCTTCTTCTACTTATTCTATAACTATAATCATTCAGAATTCGAAATCGTTAGACGAGGTCACGTAGAAGACCCTGCGGAGGTCGGGTAGAAGGCCCTATGTATACGCAGGTCGGTTAGAAGACCCTATTTTAATGTCTTTCTACAATAAATACAACAACAAAAACAAGAAATATGCTACTTCTACTTCTACGCCTGTCAATACTACTTCTACTACTAATTATATTACTACTTCCATTACATCACTCTCTGATAATGATGGAATAATCATTCAGAATTATAAATCGTTAGAGGAGGTTGCGTAGAAGGCCCTGCGGCAGGAGGTCGGTTGGAAGGCTGGAAATCAGATAAAACCATAAGGATCGATTGAATGAGAACATTGAAAACATAAATAGAAAAACTCTTTTGAAATAATCATTGATGATACATCGTAACTCAAGGTTTGTATGTGAGAACATTTAATTTAGTGTAAAACAAACTAATATCTAGAGTCCAGAGAGGATAAATATGTCTTGTTCACATGTTCGCACATCTCATTTCTGTTCAATTACAAATGTCTAACGTCGACAAGTTCATGTTCACGAATCAATTTATGTCTAACTCTCTCCTTTTTTCTTTTTTGTTTAGATTCCGGTTATTTGCATGAACGTTCAAAGTTCACATTTATCAGTCGCGATCGCGTTTCCGTGGTCATGCGGCCTGTGTCGCGAAGGCGATGATTGTTGGCATGTCGATATCGTCAGCTGTCGTCCTATGAGGTCGATGTGATCGTCGCTGTTCTTGTCGTTGTCGCAATCGATGGGTTTGTCTATGCGGTCGGCGAATGCGGTCGGCGAATCCACGCGGACGCGAAAGTCGTCATCGGGCTTGGGTGGCTGTCGTCCTTCGATGTCGAAGTTGTCTTCACTCATCGGGGCTGGACTTAGAACGGCGACTTGCTTGCTTAGTACTGTAGTGGTAGTAATTTGTAATGGGTGTGTTTGTTGTAGAAAGACATTAAACTGGGATTAAACTAGGGTCTCCTACACAACCTCCGTATCTAGGGTCTTCTACCCGACCTCCGCAAGGGTCTTCTACGTAACCTCCTCTAACTATTTTGAATTCTGAATTACAACAAATATACTACGACTGCTACTTCTACTCATATAAATACTACTTCTGCTACTGATAATATTCAATTACTTCACTCTCTGATAATGATGGAATAATAATTCAGAATTCGAAATCGTTAGAGAAGGTCACGTATAGGACATGCTGAGGTCGGGTACAGGGCCCTATACGGAGGTTGTGTAGAATACCCTAATTTCATGTACTTCTACAACAAATTTAACAACAACAACTACTTCTACAACTGTCAATACTGCTTCTTCTACTTATTCTATAACTATAATCATTCAGAATTCGAAATCGTTAGACGAGGTCACGTAGAAGAGCCTGCGAAGGTCGGGTAGAAGGCCCTATGTATACGCAGGTCGGTTAGAAGACCCTATTTTAATGTCTTTCTACAATAAATACAACAACAAAAACAAGAAATATGCTACTTCTACTTCTACGCCTGTCAATACTACTTCTACTACTCATTATATTACTACTTCCATTACTTCACTCTCTGATAATGATGGAATAATCATTCAGAATTATAAATCGTTAGAGGAGGTTGCGTAGAAGGCCCTGCGGCAGGAGGTCGGTTGGAAGGCTGGAAATCAGATAAAACCATAAGGATCGATTGAATGAGAACATTGAAAACATAAATAGAAAAACTCTTTTGAAATAATCATTGATGATACATCGTAACTCAAGGTTTGTATGTGAGAACATTTAATTTAGTGTAAAACAAACTAATATCTAGAGTCCAGAGAGGATAAATATGTCTTGTTCACATGTTCGCACATCTTATTTCTGTTCAATTACAAATGTCTAACGTCGACAAGTTCATGTTCACGTATCAATTTATGTCTAACTCTCTCCTTTTTTTTTTTTCTTTTAAGATTCCGGTTATTTGCATGAACGTTCAAAGTTCACATTTATCAGTCGCGATCGCGTTTCCGTGGTCATGCGGCCTGTGTCGCGAAGGCGATGATTGTTGGCATGTCGATATCGTCAGCTGTCGTCCTATGAGGTCGATGTGATCGTCGCTGTTCTTGTCGTTGTCGCAATCGATGGGTTTGTCTATGCGGTCGGCGAATGCGGTCGGCGAATCCTCGCGGACGCGAAAGTCGTCATCGGGCTTGGGTTGCTGTCGTCCTTCGATGTCGAAGTTGTCTTCACTCATCGGGGCTGGACTTAGAACGGCGACTTGCTTGCTTAGTACTGTAGTGGTAGTAATTTGTAATGGGTGTGTTTGTTGTAGAAAAACATTAAACTGGGATTAAACTAGGGTCTCCTACACAACCTCCGTATCTAGGGTCTTCTACCCGACCTCCGCAGGGTCTTCTACGTAACCTCCTCTAACTAATTTGAATTCTGAATTACAACAAATATACTACTACTGCTACTTCTACTCATGCAAATACTACTTCTGCTACTGATAATATTCAATTACTTCACTCTCTGATAATGATGGAATAATAATTCAGAATTCGAAATCGTTAGAGAAGGTCACGTATAGGACATGCGGAGGTCGGGTACAGGGCCCTATACGGAGGTTGCGTAGAAGACCCTAATTTCATGTACTTCTACAACAAATTTAACAACAACAACTACTTCTACAACTGTCAATACTGCTTCTTCTACTTATTCTATAACTACTTCCATTTACTTTCTGATAAAAGTGATGGAATAATCATTCAGAATTCGAAATCGTTAGACGAGGTCACGTAGAAGACCCTGCGGAGGTCGGGTAGAAGGCCCTATGTATACGCAGGTCGGTTAGAAGACCCTATTTTAATGTCTTTCTACAATAAATACAACAACAAAAACAAGAAATATGCTACTTCTACTTCTACGCCTGTCAATACTACTTCTACTACTAATTATATTACTACTTCCATTACTTCACTCTCTGATAATGATCGAATAATCATTCAGAATTATAAATCGTTAGAGGAGGTTGCGTAGAAGGCCCTGCGGCAGGAGGTCGGTTGGAAGGCTGGAAATCAGATAAAACCATAAGGATCGATTGAATGAGAACATTGAAAACATAAATAGAAAAACTCTTTTGAAATAATCATTGATGATACATCGTAACTCAAGGTTTGTATGTGAGAACATTTAATTTAGTGTAAAACAAACTAATATCTAGAGTCCAGAGAGGATAAATATGTCTTGTTCACATGTTCGCACATCTTATTTCTGTTCAATTACAAATGTCTAACGTCGACAAGTTCATGTTCACGAATCAATTTATGTCTAACTCTCTCCTTTTTTCTTTTTTGTTGTTGAGATTCCGGTTATTTGCATGAACGTTCAAAGTTCACATTTATCAGTCGCGATCGCGTTTCCGTGGTCATGCGGCCTGTGTCGCGAAGGCGATGATTGTTGGCATGTCGATATCGTCAGCTGTCGTCCTATGAGGTCGATGTGATCGTCGCTGTTCTTGTCGTTGTCGCAATCGATGGGTTTGTCTATGCGGTCGGCGAATGCGGTCGGCGAATCCTCGCGGACGCGAAAGTCGTCATCGGGCTTGGGTGGCTGTCGTCCTTCGATGTCGAAGTTGTCTTCACTCATCGGGGCTGGACTTAGAACGGCGACTTGCTTGCTTAGTACTGTAGTGGTAGTAATTTGTAATGGGTGTGTTTGTTGTAGAAAGACCTTAAACTGGGATTAAACTAGGGTCTCCTACACAACCTCCGTATCTAGGGTCTTCTACCCGACCTCCGCAGGGTCTTCTACGTAACCTCCTCTAACTATTTTGAATTCTGAATTACAACAAATACACTACTACTGCTACTTCTACTCATGTAAATACTACTTCTGCTACTGATAATATTCAATTACTTCACTCTCTGATAATGATGGAATAATAATTCAGAATTCGAAATCGTTAGAGAAGGTCACGTATAGGACATGCGGAGGTCGGGTACAGGGCCCTATACGGAGGTTGTGTAGAAGACCCTAATTTCATGTACTTCTACAACAAATTTAACAACAACAACTACTTCTACAACTGTCAATATTGCTTCTTCTACTTATTCTATAACTACTTCCATTTACTTTCTGATAAAAGTGATGGAATAATCATTCAGAATTCGAAATCGTTAGACGAGGTCACGTAGAAGACCCTGCGGAGGTCGGGTAGAAGGCCCTATGTATACGCAGGTCGGTTAGAAGACCCTAATTTAATGTCTTTCTACAATAAATACAACAACAAAAACAAGAAATATGCTACTTCTACTTCTACGCCTGTCAATACTACTTCTACTACTAATTATATTACTACTTCCATTACTTCACTCTCGGATAATGATGGAATAATCATTCAGAATTATAAATCGTTAGAGGAGGTTGCGTAGAAGGCCCTGCGGCAGGAGGTCGGTTGGAAGGCTGGAAATCAGATAAAACCATAAGGATCGATTGAATGAGAACATTGAAAACATAAATAGAAAAACTCTTTTGAAATAATCATTGATGATACATCGTAACTCAAGGTTTGTATGTGAGAACATTTAATTTAGTGTAAAACAAACTAATATCTAGAGTCCAGAGAGGATAAATATGTCTTGTTCACATGTTCGCACATTTTATTTCTGTTCAATTACAAATGTCTAACGTCGACAAGTTCATGTTCACGAATCAATTTATGTCTAACTCTCTCCTTTTTTCTGTTTTGTTGTTGAGATTCCGGTTATTTGCATGAACGTTCAAAGTTCACATTTATCAGTCGCGATCGCGTTTCCGTGGTCATGCGGCCTGTGTCGCGAAGGCGATGATTGTTGGCATGTCGATATCGTCAGCTGTCGTCCTATGAGGTCGATGTGATCGTCGCTGTTCTTGTCGTTGTCGCAATCGATGGGTTTGTCTATGCGGTCGGCGAATGCGGTCGGCGAATCCTCGCGGACGCGAAAGTCGTCATCGGGCTTGGGTGGCTGTCGTCCTTCGATGTCGAAGTTGTCTTCACTCATCGGGGCTGGACTTAGAACGGCGACTTGCTTGCTTAGTACTGTAGTGGTAGTAATTTGTAATGGGTGTGTTTGTTGTAGAAAGACATTAAACTGGGATTAAACTAGGGTCTCCTACACAACCTCCGTATCTAGGGTCTTCTACCCGACCTCCGCAGGGTCTTCTACGTAACCTCCTCTAACTAATTTGAATTCTGAATTACAACAAATATACTACTACTGCTACTTCAACTCATGCAAATACTACTTCTGCTACTGATAATATTCAATTACTTCACTCTCTGATAATGATGGAATAATAATTCAGAATTCGAAATCGTTAGAGAAGGTCACGTATAGGACATGCGGAGGTCGGGTACAGGGCCCTATACGGAGGTTGCGTAGAAGACCCTAATTTCATGTACTTCTACAACAAATTTAACAACAACAACTACTTCTACAACTGTCAATACTGCTTCTTCTACTTATTCTATAACTACTTCCATTTACTTTCTGATAAAAGTGATGGAATAATCATTCAGAATTCGAAATCGTTAGACGAGGTCACGTAGAAGACCCTGCGGAGGTCGGGTAGAAGGCCCTATGTATACGCAGGTCGGTTAGAAGACCCTATTTTAATGTCTTTCTACAATAAATACAACAACAAAAACAAGAAATATGCTACTTCTACTTCTACGCCTGTCAATACTACTTCTACTACTAATTATATTACTACTTCCATTACTTCACTCTCGGATAATGATGGAATAATCATTCAGAATTATAAATCGTTAGAGGAGGTTGCGTAGAAGGCCCTGCGGCAGGAGGTCGGTTGGAAGGCTGGAAATCAGATAAAACCATAAGGATCGATTGAATGAGAACATTGAAAACATAAATAGAAAAACTCTTTTGAAATAATCATTGATGATACATCGTAACTCAAGGTTTGTATGTGAGAACATTTAATTTAGTGTAAAACAAACTAATATCTAGAGTCCAGAGAGGATAAATATGTCTTGTTCACATGTTCGCACATTTTATTTCTGTTCAATTACAAATGTCTAACGTCGACAAGTTCATGTTCACGAATCAATTTATGTCTAACTCTCTCCTTTTTTCTGTTTTGTTGTTGAGATTCCGGTTATTTGCATGAACGTTCAAAGTTCACATTTATCAGTCGCGATCGCGTTTCCGTGGTCATGCGGCCTGTGTCGCGAAGGCGATGATTGTTGGCATGTCGATATCGTCAGCTGTCGTCCTATGAGGTCGATGTGATCGTCGCTGTTCTTGTCGTTGTCGCAATCGATGGGTTTGTCTATGCGGTCGGCGAATGCGGTCGGCGAATCCTCGCGGACGCGAAAGTCGTCATCGGGCTTGGGTGGCTGTCGTCCTTCGATGTCGAAGTTGTCTTCACTCATCGGGGCTGGACTTAGAACGGCGACTTGCTTGCTTAGTACTGTAGTGGTAGTAATTTGTAATGGGTGTGTTTGTTGTAGAAAGACATTAAACTGGGATTAAACTAGGGTCTCCTACACAACCTCCGTATCTAGGGTCTTCTACCCGACCTCCGCAGGGTCTTCTACGTAACCTCCTCTAACTAATTTGAATTCTGAATTACAACAAATATACTACTACTGCTACTTCTACTCATGCAAATACTACTTCTGCTACTGATAATATTCAATTACTTCACTCTCTGATAATGATGGAATAATAATTCAGAATTCGAAATCGTTAGAGAAGGTCACGTATAGGACATGCGGAGGTCGGGTACAGGGCCCTATACGGAGGTTGCGTAGAAGACCCTAATTTCATGTACTTCTACAACAAATTTAACAACAACAACTACTTCTACAACTGTCAATACTGCTTCTTCTACTTATTCTATAACTACTTCCATTTACTTTCTGATAAAAGTGATGGAATAATCATTCAGAATTCGAAATCGTTAGACGAGGTCACGTAGAAGACCCTGCGGAGGTCGGGTAGAAGGCCCTATGTATACGCAGGTCGGTTAGAAGACCCTATTTTAATGTCTTTCTACAATAAATACAACAACAAAAACAAGAAATATGCTACTTCTACTTCTACGCCTGTCAATACTACTTCTACTACTAATTATATTACTACTTCCATTACTTCACTCTCTGATAATGATGGAATAATCATTCAGAATTATAAATCGTTAGAGGAGGTTGCGTAGAAGGCCCTGCGGCAGGAGGTCGGTTGGAAGGCTGGAAATCAGATAAAACCATAAGGATCGATTGAATGAGAACATTGAAAACATAAATAGAAAAACTCTTTTGAAATAATCATTGATGATACATCGTAACTCAAGGTTTGTATGTGAGAACATTTAATTTAGTGTAAAACAAACTAATATCTAGAGTCCAGAGAGGATAAATATGTCTTGTTCACATGTTCGCACATCTCATTTCTGTTCAATTACAAATGTCTAACGTCGACAAGTTCATGTTCACGAATCAATTTATGTCTAACACTCTCCTTTTTTCTTTTTTGTTTAGATTCCGGTTATTTGCATGAACGTTCAAAGTTCACATTTATCAGTCGCGATCGCGTTTCCGTGGTCATGCGGCCTGTGTCGCGAAGGCGATGATTGTTGGCATGTCGATATCGTCAGCTGTCGTCCTATGAGGTCGATGTGATCGTCGCTGTTCTTGTCGTTGTCGCAATCGATGGGTTTGTCTATGCGGTCGGCGAATGCGGTCGGCGAATCCACGCGGACGCGAAAGTCGTCATCGGGCTTGGGTGGCTGTCGTCCTTCGATGTCGAAGTTGTCTTCACTCATCGGGGCTGGACTTAGAACGGCGACTTGCTTGCTTAGTACTGTAGTGGTAGTAATTTGTAATGGGTGTGTTTGTTGTAGAAAGACATTAAACTGGGATTAAACTAGGGTCTCCTACACAACCTCCGTATCTAGGGTCTTCTACCCGACCTCCGCAAGGGTCTTCTACGTAACCTCCTCTAACTATTTTGAATTCTGAATTACAACAAATATACTACGACTGCTACTTCTACTCATATAAATACTACTTCTGCTACTGATAATATTCAATTACTTCACTCTCTGATAATGATGGAATAATAATTCAGAATTCGAAATCGTTAGAGAAGGTCACGTATAGGACATGCTGAGGTCGGGTACAGGGCCCTATACGGAGGTTGTGTAGAATACCCTAATTTCATGTACTTCTACAACAAATTTAACAACAACAACTACTTCTACAACTGTCAATACTGCTTCTTCTACTTATTCTATAACTATAATCATTCAGAATTCGAAATCGTTAGACGAGGTCACGTAGAAGACCCTGCGAAGGTCGGGTAGAAGGCCCTATGTATACGCAGGTCGGTTAGAAGACCCTATTTTAATGTCTTTCTACAATAAATACAACAACAAAAACAAGAAATATGCTACTTCTACTTCTACGCCTGTCAATACTACTTCTACTACTCATTATATTACTACTTCCATTACTTCACTCTCTGATAATGATGGAATAATCATTCAGAATTATAAATCGTTAGAGGAGGTTGCGTAGAAGGCCCTGCGGCAGGAGGTCGGTTGGAAGGCTGGAAATCAGATAAAACCATAAGGATCGATTGAATGAGAACATTGAAAACATAAATAGAAAAACTCTTTTGAAATAATCATTGATGATACATCGTAACTCAAGGTTTGTTTGTGAGAACATTTAATTTAGTGTAAAACAAACTAATATCTAGAGTCCAGAGAGGATAAATATGTCTTGTTCACATGTTCGCACATCTTATTTCTGTTCAATTACAAATGTCTAACGTCGACAAGTTCATGTTCACGTATCAATTTATGTCTAACTCTCTCCTTTTTTTTTTTTCTTTTAAGATTCCGGTTATTTGCATGAACGTTCAAAGTTCACATTTATCAGTCGCGATCGCGTTTCCGTGGTCATGCGGCCTGTGTCGCGAAGGCGATGATTGTTGGCATGTCGATATCGTCAGCTGTCGTCCTATGAGGTCGATGTGATCGTCGCTGTTCTTGTCCTTGTCGCAATCGATGGGTTTGTCTATGCGGTCGGCGAATGCGGTCGGCGAATCCTCGCGGACGCGAAAGTCGTCATCGGGCTTGGGTTGCTGTCGTCCTTCGATGTCGAAGTTGTCTTCACTCATCGGGGCTGGACTTAGAACGGCGACTTGCTTGCTTAGTACTGTAGTGGTAGTAATTTGTAATGGGTGTGTTTGTTGTAGAAAAACATTAAACTGGGATTAAACTAGGGTCTCCTACACAACCTCCGTATCTAGGGTCTTCTACCCGACCTCCGCAGGGTCTTCTACGTAACCTCCTCTAACTAATTTGAATTCTGAATTACAACAAATATACTACTACTGCTACTTCTACTCATGCAAATACTACTTCTGCTACTGATAATATTCAATTACTTCACTCTCTGATAATGATGGAATAATAATTCAGAATTCGAAATCGTTAGAGAAGGTCACGTATAGGACATGCGGAGGTCGGGTACAGGGCCCTATACGGAGGTTGCGTAGAAGACCCTAATTTCATGTACTTCTACAACAAATTTAACAAAAACAACTACTTCTACAACTGTCAATACTGCTTCTTCTACTTATTCTATAACTACTTCCATTTACTTTCTGATAAAAGTGATGGAATAATCATTCAGAATTCGAAATCGTTAGACGAGGTCACGTAGAAGACCCTGCGGAGGTCGGGTAGAAGGCCCTATGTATACGCAGGTCGGTTAGAAGACCCTATTTTAATGTCTTTCTACAATAAATACAACAACAAAAACAAGAAATATGCTACTTCTACTTCTACGCCTGTCAATACTACTTCTACTACTAATTATATTACTACTTCCATTACTTCACTCTCTGATAATGATCGAATAATCATTCAGAATTATAAATCGTTAGAGGAGGTTGCGTAGAAGGCCCTGCGGCAGGAGGTCGGTTGGAAGGCTGGAAATCAGATAAAACCATAAGGATCGATTGAATGAGAACATTGAAAACATAAATAGAAAAACTCTTTTGAAATAATCATTGATGATACATCGTAACTCAAGGTTTGTATGTGAGAACATTTAATTTAGTGTAATACAAACTAATATCTAGAGTCCAGAGAGGATAAATATGTCTTGTTCACATGTTCGCACATCTTATTTCTGTTCAATTACAAATGTCTAACGTCGACAAGTTCATGTTCACGAATCAATTTATGTCTAACTCTCTCCTTTTTTCTTTTTTGTTGTTGAGATTCCGGTTATTTGCATGAACGTTCAAAGTTCACATTTATCAGTCGCGATCGCGTTTCCGTGGTCATGCGGCCTGTGTCGCGAAGGCGATGATTGTTGGCATGTCGATATCGTCAGCTGTCGTCCTATGAGGTCGATGTGATCGTCGCTGTTCTTGTCGTTGTCGCAATCGATGGGTTTGTCTATGCGGTCGGCGAATGCGGTCGGCGAATCCTCGCGGACGCGAAAGTCGTCATCGGGCTTGGGTGGCTGTCGTCCTTCGATGTCGAAGTTGTCTTCACTCATCGGGGCTGGACTTAGAACGGCGACTTGCTTGCTTAGTACTGTAGTGGTAGTAATTTGTAATGGGTGTGTTTGTTGTAGAAAGACCTTAAACTGGGATTAAACTAGGGTCTCCTACACAACCTCCGTATCTAGGGTCTTCTACCCGACCTCCGCAGGGTCTTCTACGTAACCTCCTCTAACTATTTTGAATTCTGAATTACAACAAATATACTACTACTGCTACTTCTACTCATGTAAATACTACTTCTGCTACTGATAATATTCAATTACTTCACTCTCTGATAATGATGGAATAATAATTCAGAATTCGAAATCGTTAGAGAAGGTCACGTATAGGACATGCGGAGGTCGGGTACAGGGCCCTATACGGAGGTTGTGTAGAAGACCCTAATTTCATGTACTTCTACAACAAATTTAACAACAACAACTACTTCTA
Source organism: Echinarachnius parma (assembly GCA_037951105.1). Taxonomy (NCBI): domain Eukaryota; kingdom Metazoa; phylum Echinodermata; class Echinoidea; order Clypeasteroida; family Echinarachniidae; genus Echinarachnius; species Echinarachnius parma. Next base: position 56,013 of record JBAMJV010009917.1, on the reverse strand, counting down.
CAACTGTCAATATTGCTTCTTCTACTTATTCTATAACTACTTCCATTTACTTTCTGATAAAAGTGATGGAATAATCATTCAGAATTCGAAATCGTTAGACGAGGTCACGTAGAAGACCCTGCGGAGGTCGGGTAGAAGGCCCTATGTATACGCAGGTCGGTTAGAAGACCCTATTTTAATGTCTTTCTACAATAAATACAACAACAAAAACAAGAAATATGCTACTTCTACTTCTACGCCTGTCAATACTACTTCTACTACTAATTATATTACTACTTCCATTACTTCACTCTCTGATAATGATGGAATAATCATTCAGAATTATAAATCGTTAGAGGAGGTTGCGTAGAAGGCCCTGCGGCAGGAGGTCGGTTGGAAGGCTGGAAATCAGATAAAACCATAAGGATCGATTGAATGAGAACATTGAAAACATAAATAGAAAAACTCTTTTGAAATAATCATTGATGATACATCGTAACTCAAGGTTTGTATGTGAGAACATTTAATTTAGTGTAAAACAAACTAATATCTAGAGTCCAGAGAGGATAAATATGTCTTGTTCACATGTTCGCACATTTTATTTCTGTTCAATTACAAATGTCTAACGTCGACAAGTTCATGTTCACGAATCAATTTATGTCTAACTCTCTCCTTTTTTCTGTTTTGTTGTTGAGATTCCGGTTATTTGCATGAACGTTCAAAGTTCACATTTATCAGTCGCGATCGCGTTTCCGTGGTCATGCGGCCTGTGTCGCGAAGGCGATGATTGTTGGCATGTCGATATCGTCAGCTGTCGTCCTATGAGGTCGATGTGATCGTCGCTGTTCTTGTCGTTGTCGCAATCGATGGGTTTGTCTATGCGGTCGGCGAATGCGGTCGGCGAATCCTCGCGGACGCGAAAGTCGTCATCGGGCTTGGGTGGCTGTCGTCCTTCGATGTCGAAGTTGTCTTCACTCATCGGGGCTGGACTTAGAACGGCGACTTGCTTGCTTAGTACTGTAGTGGTAGTAATTTGTAATGGGTGTGTTTGTTGTAGAAAGACATTAAACTGGGATTAAACTAGGGTCTCCTACACAACCTCCGTATCTAGGGTCTTCTACCCGACCTCCGCAGGGTCTTCTACGTAACCTCCTCTAACTAATTTGAATTCTGAATTACAACAAATATACTACTACTGCTACTTCTACTCATGCAAATACTACTTCTGCTACTGATAATATTCAATTACTTCACTCTCTGATAATGATGGAATAATAATTCAGAATTCGAAATCGTTAGAGAAGGTCACGTATAGGACATGCGGAGGTCGGGTACAGGGCCCTATACGGAGGTTGCGTAGAAGACCCTAATTTCATGTACTTCTACAACAAATTTAACAACAACAACTACTTCTACAACTGTCAATACTGCTTCTTCTACTTATTCTATAACTACTTCCATTTACTTTCTGATAAAAGTGATGGAATAATCATTCAGAATTCGAAATCGTTAGACGAGGTCACGTAGAAGACCCTGCGGAGGTCGGGTAGAAGGCCCTATGTATACGCAGGTCGGTTAGAAGACCCTATTTTAATGTCTTTCTACAATAAATACAACAACAAAAACAAGAAATATGCTACTTCTACTTCTACGCCTGTCAATACTACTTCTACTACTAATTATATTACTACTTCCATTACTTCACTCTCTGATAATGATCGAATAATCATTCAGAATTATAAATCGTTAGAGGAGGTTGCGTAGAAGGCCCTGCGGCAGGAGGTCGGTTGGAAGGCTGGAAATCAGATAAAACCATAAGGATCGATTGAATGAGAACATTGAAAACAAAAATAGAAAAACTCTTTTGAAATAATCATTGATGATACATCGTAACTCAAGGTTTGTATGTGAGAACATTTAATTTAGTGTAAAACAAACTAATATCTAGAGTCCAGAGAGGATAAATATGTCTTGTTCACATGTTCGCACATCTTATTTCTGTTCAATTACAAATGTCTAACGTCGACAAGTTCATGTTCACGAATCAATTTATGTCTAACTCTCTCCTTTTTTCTTTTTTGTTGTTGAGATTCCGGTTATTTGCATGAACGTTCAAAGTTCACATTTATCAGTCGCGATCGCGTTTCCGTGGTCATGCGGCCTGTGTCGCGAAGGCGATGATTGTTGGCATGTCGATATCGTCAGCTGTCGTCCTATGAGGTCGATGTGATCGTCGCTGTTCTTGTCGTTGTCGCAATCGATGGGTTTGTCTATGCGGTCGGCGAATGCGGTCGGCGAATCCTCGCGGACGCGAAAGTCGTCATCGGGCTTGGGTGGCTGTCGTCCTTCGATGTCGAAGTTGTCTTCACTCATCGGGGCTGGACTTAGAACGGCGACTTGCTTGCTTAGTACTGTAGTGGTAGTAATTTGTAATGGGTGTGTTTGTTGTAGAAAGACCTTAAACTGGGATTAAACTAGGGTCTCCTACACAACCTCCGTATCTAGGGTCTTCTACCCGACCTCCGCAGGGTCTTCTACGTAACCTCCTCTAACTATTTTGAATTCTGAATTACAACAAATATACTACTACTGCTACTTCTACTCATGTAAATACTACTTCTGCTACTGATAATATTCAATTACTTCACTCTCTGATAATGATGGAATAATAATTCAGAATTCGAAATCGTTAGAGAAGGTCACGTATAGGACATGCGGAGGTCGGGTACAGGGCCCTATACGGAGGTTGTGTAGAAGACCCTAATTTCATGTACTTCTACAACAAATTTAACAACAACAACTACTTCTACAACTGTCAATATTGCTTCTTCTACTTATTCTATAACTACTTCCATTTACTTTCTGATAAAAGTGATGGAATAATCATTCAGAATTCGAAATCGTTAGACGAGGTCACGTAGAAGACCCTGCGGAGGTCGGGTAGAAGGCCCTATGTATACGCAGGTCGGTTAGAAGACCCTAATTTAATGTCTTTCTACAATAAATACAACAACAAAAACAAGAAATATGCTACTTCTACTTCTACGCCTGTCAATACTACTTCTACTACTAATTATATTACTACTTCCATTACTTCACTCTCGGATAATGATGGAATAATCATTCAGAATTATAAATCGTTAGAGGAGGTTGCGTAGAAGGCCCTGCGGCAGGAGGTCGGTTGGAAGGCTGGAAATCAGATAAAACCATAAGGATCGATTGAATGAGAACATTGAAAACATAAATAGAAAAACTCTTTTGAAATAATCATTGATGATACATCGTAACTCAAGGTTTGTATGTGAGAACATTTAATTTAGTGTAAAACAAACTAATATCTAGAGTCCAGAGAGGATAAATATGTCTTGTTCACATGTTCGCACATTTTATTTCTGTTCAATTACAAATGTCTAACGTCGACAAGTTCATGTTCACGAATCAATTTATGTCTAACTCTCTCCTTTTTTCTGTTTTGTTGTTGAGATTCCGGTTATTTGCATGAACGTTCAAAGTTCACATTTATCAGTCGCGATCGCGTTTCCGTGGTCATGCGGCCTGTGTCGCGAAGGCGATGATTGTTGGCATGTCGATATCGTCAGCTGTCGTCCTATGAGGTCGATGTGATCGCGCTGTTCTTGTCGTTGTCGCAATCGATGGGTTTGTCTATGCGGTCGGCGAATGCGGTCGGCGAATCCTCGCGGACGCGAAAGTCGTCATCGGGCTTGGGTGGCTGTCGTCCTTCGATGTCGAAGTTGTCTTCACTCATCGGGGCTGGACTTAGAACGGCGACTTGCTTGCTTAGTACTGTAGTGGTAGTAATTTGTAATGGGTGTGTTTGTTGTAGAAAGACATTAAACTGGGATTAAACTAGGGTCTCCTACACAACCTCCGTATCTAGGGTCTTCTACCCGACCTCCGCAGGGTCTTCTACGTAACCTCCTCTAACTATTTTGAATTCTGAATTACAACAAATATACTACTACTGCTACTTCTACTCATGTAAATACTACTTCTGCTACTGATAATATTCAATTACTTCACTCTCTGATAATGATGGAATAATAATTCAGAATTCGAAATCGTTAGAGAAGGTCACGTATAGGACATGCGGAGGTTGGGTACAGGGCCCTATACGGAGGTTGTGTAGAAGACCCTAATTTCATGTACTTCTACAACAAATTTAACAACAACAACTACTTCTACAACTGTCAATACTGCTTCTTCTACTTATTCTATAACTACTTCCATTTACTTTCTGATAAAAGTGATGGAATAATCATTCAGAATTCGAAATCGTTAGACGAGGTCACGTAGAAGACCCTGCGGAGGTCGGGTAGAAGGCCCTATGTATACGCAGGTCGGTTAGAAGACCCTATTTTAATGTCTTTCTACAATAAATACAACAACAAAAACAAGAAATATGCTACTTCTACTTCTACGCCTGTCAATACTACTTCTACTACTAATTATATTACTACTTCCATTACTTCACTCTCTGATAATGATCGAATAATCCTTCAGAATTGTAAATCGTTAGAGGAGGTTGCGTAGAAGGCCCTGCGGCAGGAGGTCGGTTGGAAGGCTGGAAATCAGATAAAACCATAAGGATCGATTGAATGAGAACATTGAAAACATAAATAGAAAAACTCTTTTGAAATAATCATTGATGATACATCGTAACTCAAGGTTTGTATGTGAGAACATTTAATTTAGTGTAAAACAAACTAATATCTAGAGTCCAGAGAGGATAAATATGTCTTGTTCACATGTTCGCACATCTTATTTCTGTTCAATTACAAATGTCTAACGTCGAACTCTCTCCTTTTTTTTTTTTTTTTTTGAGATTCCGGTTATTTGCATGAACGTTCAAAGTTCACATTTATCAGTCGCGATCGCGTTTCCGTGGTCATGCGGCCTGTGTCGCGAAGGCGATGATTGTTGGCATGTCGATATCGTCAGCTGTCGTCCTATGAGGTCGATGTGATCGTCGATGTTCTTGTCGTTGTCGCAATCGATGGGTTTGTCTATGCGGTCGGCGAATGCGGTCGGCGAATCCTCGCGGACGCGAAAGTCGTCATCGGGCTTGGGTGGCTGTCGTCCTTCGATGTCGAAGTTGTCTTCACTCATCGGGGCTGGACTTAGAACGGCGACTTGCTTGCTTAGTACTGTAGTGGTAGTAATTTGTAATGGGTGTGTTTGACATTAAACTGGGATTAAACTAGGGTCTCCTACACAACCTCCGTATCTAGGGTCTTCTACCCGACCTCCGCAGGGTCTTCTACGTAACCTCCTCTAACTATTTTGAATTCTGAATTACAACAAATATACTACTACTGCTACTTCTACTCATGTAAATACTACTTCTGCTACTGATAATATTCAATTACTTCACTCTCTGATAATGATGGAATAATAATTCAGAATTCGAAATCGTTAGAGAAGGTCACGTATAGGACATGCGGAGGTCGGGTACAGGGCCCTATACGGAGGTTGTGTAGAAGACCCTAATTTCATGTACTTCTACAACACATTTAACAACAACAACTACTTCTACAACTGTCAATACTGCTTCTTCTACTTATTCTATAACTACTTCCATTTACTTTCTGATAAAAGTGATGGAATAATCATTCAGAATTCGAAATCGTTAGACGAGGTCACGTAGAAGACCCTGCGGAGGTCGGGTAGAAGGCCCTATGTATACGCAGGTCGGTTAGAAGACCCTATTTTAATGTCTTTCTACAATAAATACAACAACAAAAACAAGAAATATGCTACTTCTACTTCTACGCCTGTCAATACTACTTCTACTACTAATTATATTACTACTTCCATTACTTCACTCTCTGATAATGATCGAATAATCATTCAGAATTATAAATCGTTAGAGGAGGTTGCGTAGAAGGCCCTGCGGCAGGAGGTCGGTTGGAAGGCTGGAAATCAGATAAAACCATAAGGATCGATTGAATGAGAACATTGAAAACATAAATAGAAAAACTCTTTTGAAATAATCATTGATGATACATCGTAACTCAAGGTTTGTATGTGAGAACATTTAATTTAGTGTAAAACAAACTAATATCTAGAGTCCAGAGAGGATAAATATGTCTTGTTCACATGTTCGCACATCTTATTTCTGTTCAATTACAAATGTCTAACGTCGACAAGTTCATGTTCACGAATCAATTTATGTCTAACTCTCTCCTTTTTTCTTTTTTGTTGTTGAGATTCCGGTTATTTGCATGAACGTTCAAAGTTCACATTTATCAGTCGCGATCGCGTTTCCGTGGTCATGCGGCCTGTGTCGCGAAGGCGATGATTGTTGGCATGTCGATATCGTCAGCTGTCGTCCTATGAGGTCGATGTGATCGTCGCTGTTCTTGTCGTTGTCGCAATCGATGGGTTTGTCTATGCGGTCGGCGAATGCGGTCGGCGAATCCTCGCGGACGCGAAAGTCGTCATCGGGCTTGGGTGGCTGTCGTCCTTCGATGTCGAAGTTGTCTTCACTCATCGGGGCTGGACTTAGAACGGCGACTTGCTTGCTTAGTACTGTAGTGGTAGTAATTTGTAATGGGTGTGTTTGTTGTAGAAAGACATTAAACTGGGATTAAACTAGGGTCTCCTACACAACCTCCGTATCTAGGGTCTTCTACCCGACCTCCGCAGGGTCTTCTACGTAACCTCCTCTAACTAATTTGAATTCTGAATTACAACAAATATACTACTACTGCTACTTCTACTCATGCAAATACTACTTCTGCTACTGATAATATTCAATTACTTCACTCTCTGATAATGATGGAATAATAATTCAGAATTCGAAATCGTTAGAGAAGGTCACGTATAGGACATGCGGAGGTCGGGTACAGGGCCCTATACGGAGGTTGCGTAGAAGACCCTAATTTCATGTACTTCTACAACAAATTTAACAACAACAACTACTTCTACAACTGTCAATACTGCTTCTTCTACTTATTCTATAACTACTTCCATTTACTTTCTGATAAAAGTGATGGAATAATCATTCAGAATTCGAAATCGTTAGACGAGGTCACGTAGAAGACCCTGCGGAGGTCGGGTAGAAGGCCCTATGTATACGCAGGTCGGTTAGAAGACCCTATTTTAATGTCTTTCTACAATAAATACAACAACAAAAACAAGAAATATGCTACTTCTACTTCTACGCCTGTCAATACTACTTCTACTACTAATTATATTACTACTTCCATTACTTCACTCTCTGATAATGATGGAATAATCATTCAGAATTATAAATCGTTAGAGGAGGTTGCGTAGAAGGCCCTGCGGCAGGAGGTCGGTTGGAAGGCTGGAAATCAGATAAAACCATAAGGATCGATTGAATGAGAACATTGAAAACATAAATAGAAAAACTCTTTTGAAATAATCATTGATGATACATCGTAACTCAAGGTTTGTATGTGAGAACATTTAATTTAGTGTAAAACAAACTAATATCTAGAGTCCAGAGAGGATAAATATGTCTTGTTCACATGTTCGCACATCTTATTTCTGTTCAATTACAAATGTCTAACGTCGACAAGTTCATGTTCACGAATCAATTTATGTCTAACTCTCTCCTTTTTTCTTTTTTGTTGTTGAGATTCCGGTTATTTGCATGAACGTTCAAAGTTCACATTTATCAGTCGCGATCGCGTTTCCGTGGTCATGCGGCCTGTGTCGCGAAGGCGATGATTGTTGGCATGTCGATATCGTCAGCTGTCGTCCTATGAGGTCGATGTGATCGTCGCTGTTCTTGTCGTTGTCGCAATCGATGGGTTTGTCTATGCGGTCGGCGAATGCGGTCGGCGAATCCTCGCGGACGCGAAAGTCGTCATCGGGCTTGGGTGGCTGTCGTCCTTCGATGTCGAAGTTGTCTTCACTCATCGGGGCTGGACTTAGAACGGCGACTTGCTTGCTTAGTACTGTAGTGGTAGTAATTTGTAATGGGTGTGTTTGTTGTAGAAAGACCTTAAACTGGGATTAAACTAGGGTCTCCTACACAACCTCCGTATCTAGGGTCTTCTACCCGACCTCCGCAGGGTCTTCTACGTAACCTCCTCTAACTATTTTGAATTCTGAATTACAACAAATATACTACTACTGCTACTTCTACTCATGTAAATACTACTTCTGCTACTGATAATATTCAATTACTTCACTCTCTGATAATGATGGAATAATAATTCAGAATTCGAAATCGTTAGAGAAGGTCACGTATAGGACATGCGGAGGTCGGGTACAGGGCCCTATACGGAGGTTGTGTAGAAGACCCTAATTTCATGTACTTCTACAACAAATTTAACAACAACAACTACTTCTACAACTGTCAATATTGCTTCTTCTACTTATTCTATAACTACTTCCATTTACTTTCTGATAAAAGTGATGGAATAATCATTCAGAATTCGAAATCGTTAGACGAGGTCACGTAGAAGACCCTGCGGAGGTCGGGTAGAAGGCCCTATGTATACGCAGGTCGGTTAGAAGACCCTAATTTAATGTCTTTCTACAATAAATACAACAACAAAAACAAGAAATATGCTACTTCTACTTCTACGCCTGTCAATACTACTTCTACTACTAATTATATTACTACTTCCATTACTTCACTCTCGGATAATGATGGAATAATCATTCAGAATTATAAATCGTTAGAGGAGGTTGCGTAGAAGGCCCTGCGGCAGGAGGTCGGTTGGAAGGCTGGAAATCAGATAAAACCATAAGGATCGATTGAATGAGAACATTGAAAACATAAATAGAAAAACTCTTTTGAAATAATCATTGATGATACATCGTAACTCAAGGTTTGTATGTGAGAACATTTAATTTAGTGTAAAACAAACTAATATCTAGAGTCCAGAGAGGATAAATATGTCTTGTTCACATGTTCGCACATTTTATTTCTGTTCAATTACAAATGTCTAACGTCGACAAGTTCATGTTCACGAATCAATTTATGTCTAACTCTCTCCTTTTTTCTGTTTTGTTGTTGAGATTCCGGTTATTTGCATGAACGTTCAAAGTTCACATTTATCAGTCGCGATCGCGTTTCCGTGGTCATGCGGCCTGTGTCGCGAAGGCGATGATTGTTGGCATGTCGATATCGTCAGCTGTCGTCCTATGAGGTCGATGTGATCGCGCTGTTCTTGTCGTTGTCGCAATCGATGGGTTTGTCTATGCGGTCGGCGAATGCGGTCGGCGAATCCTCGCGGACGCGAAAGTCGTCATCGGGCTTGGGTGGCTGTCGTCCTTCGATGTCGAAGTTGTCTTCACTCATCGGGGCTGGACTTAGAACGGCGACTTGCTTGCTTAGTACTGTAGTGGTAGTAATTTGTAATGGGTGTGTTTGTTGTAGAAAGACATTAAACTGGGATTAAACTAGGGTCTCCTACACAACCTCCGTATCTAGGGTCTTCTACCCGACCTCCGCAGGGTCTTCTACGTAACCTCCTCTAACTATTTTGAATTCTGAATTACAACAAATATACTACTACTGCTACTTCTACTCATGTAAATACTACTTCTGCTACTGATAATATTCAATTACTTCACTCTCTGATAATGATGGAATAATAATTCAGAATTCGAAATCGTTAGAGAAGGTCACGTATAGGACATGCGGAGGTTGGGTACAGGGCCCTATACGGAGGTTGTGTAGAAGACCCTAATTTCATGTACTTCTACAACAAATTTAACAACAACAACTACTTCTACAACTGTCAATACTGCTTCTTCTACTTATTCTATAACTACTTCCATTTACTTTCTGATAAAAGTGATGGAATAATCATTCAGAATTCGAAATCGTTAGACGAGGTCACGTAGAAGACCCTGCGGAGGTCGGGTAGAAGGCCCTATGTATACGCAGGTCGGTTAGAAGACCCTATTTTAATGTCTTTCTACAATAAATACAACAACAAAAACAAGAAATATGCTACTTCTACTTCTACGCCTGTCAATACTACTTCTACTACTAATTATATTACTACTTCCATTACTTCACTCTCTGATAATGATCGAATAATCCTTCAGAATTGTAAATCGTTAGAGGAGGTTGCGTAGAAGGCCCTGCGGCAGGAGGTCGGTTGGAAGGCTGGAAATCAGATAAAACCATAAGGATCGATTGAATGAGAACATTGAAAACATAAATAGAAAAACTCTTTTGAAATAATCATTGATGATACATCGTAACTCAAGGTTTGTATGTGAGAACATTTAATTTAGTGTAAAACAAACTAATATCTAGAGTCCAGAGAGGATAAATATGTCTTGTTCACATGTTCGCACATCTTATTTCTGTTCAATTACAAATGTCTAACGTCGAACTCTCTCCTTTTTTTTTTTTTTTTTTGAGATTCCGGTTATTTGCATGAACGTTCAAAGTTCACATTTATCAGTCGCGATCGCGTTTCCGTGGTCATGCGGCCTGTGTCGCGAAGGCGATGATTGTTGGCATGTCGATATCGTCAGCTGTCGTCCTATGAGGTCGATGTGATCGTCGATGTTCTTGTCGTTGTCGCAATCGATGGGTTTGTCTATGCGGTCGGCGAATGCGGTCGGCGAATCCTCGCGGACGCGAAAGTCGTCATCGGGCTTGGGTGGCTGTCGTCCTTCGATGTCGAAGTTGTCTTCACTCATCGGGGCTGGACTTAGAACGGCGACTTGCTTGCTTAGTACTGTAGTGGTAGTAATTTGTAATGGGTGTGTTTGACATTAAACTGGGATTAAACTAGGGTCTCCTACACAACCTCCGTATCTAGGGTCTTCTACCCGACCTCCGCAGGGTCTTCTACGTAACCTCCTCTAACTATTTTGAATTCTGAATTACAACAAATATACTACTACTGCTACTTCTACTCATGTAAATACTACTTCTGCTACTGATAATATTCAATTACTTCACTCTCTGATAATGATGGAATAATAATTCAGAATTCGAAATCGTTAGAGAAGGTCACGTATAGGACATGCGGAGGTCGGGTACAGGGCCCTATACGGAGGTTGTGTAGAAGACCCTAATTTCATGTACTTCTACAACACATTTAACAACAACAACTACTTCTACAACTGTCAATACTGCTTCTTCTACTTATTCTATAACTACTTCCATTTACTTTCTGATAAAAGTGATGGAATAATCATTCAGAATTCGAAATCGTTAGACGAGGTCACGTAGAAGACCCTGCGGAGGTCGGGTAGAAGGCCCTATGTATACGCAGGTCGGTTAGAAGACCCTATTTTAATGTCTTTCTACAATAAATACAACAACAAAAACAAGAAATATGCTACTTCTACTTCTACGCCTGTCAATACTACTTCTACTACTAATTATATTACTACTTCCATTACTTCACTCTCTGATAATGATCGAATAATCATTCAGAATTATAAATCGTTAGAGGAGGTTGCGTAGAAGGCCCTGCGGCAGGAGGTCGGTTGGAAGGCTGGAAATCAGATAAAACCATAAGGATCGATTGAATGAGAACATTGAAAACATAAATAGAAAAACTCTTTTGAAATAATCATTGATGATACATCGTAACTCAAGGTTTGTATGTGAGAACATTTAATTTAGTGTAAAACAAACTAATATCTAGAGTCCAGAGAGGATAAATATGTCTTGTTCACATGTTCGCACATCTTATTTCTGTTCAATTACAAATGTCTAACGTCGACAAGTTCATGTTCACGAATCAATTTATGTCTAACTCTCTCCTTTTTTCTTTTTTGTTGTTGAGATTCCGGTTATTTGCATGAACGTTCAAAGTTCACATTTATCAGTCGCGATCGCGTTTCCGTGGTCATGCGGCCTGTGTCGCGAAGGCGATGATTGTTGGCATGTCGATATCGTCAGCTGTCGTCCTATGAGGTCGATGTGATCGTCGCTGTTCTTGTCGTTGTCGCAATCGATGGGTTTGTCTATGCGGTCGGCGAATGCGGTCGGCGAATCCTCGCGGACGCGAAAGTCGTCATCGGGCTTGGGTGGCTGTCGTCCTTCGATGTCGAAGTTGTCTTCACTCATCGGGGCTGGACTTAGAACGGCGACTTGCTTGCTTAGTACTGTAGTGGTAGTAATTTGTAATGGGTGTGTTTGTTGTAGAAAGACCTTAAACTGGGATTAAACTAGGGTCTCCTACACAACCTCCGTATCTAGGGTCTTCTACCCGACCTCCGCAGGGTCTTCTACGTAACCTCCTCTAACTATTTTGAATTCTGAATTACAACAAATATACTACTACTGCTACTTCTACTCATGTAAATACTACTTCTGCTACTGATAATATTCAATTACTTCACTCTCTGATAATGATGGAATAATAATTCAGAATTCGAAATCGTTAGAGAAGGTCACGTATAGGACATGCGGAGGTCGGGTACAGGGCCCTATACGGAGGTTGTGTAGAAGACCCTAATTTCATGTACTTCTACAACAAATTTAACAACATCAACTACTTCTACAACTGTCAATATTGCTTCTTCTACTTATTCTATAACTACTTCCATTTACTTTCTGATAAAAGTGATGGAATAATCATTCAGAATTCGAAATCGTTAGACGAGGTCACGTAGAAGACCCTGCGGAGGTCGGGTAGAAGGCCCTATGTATACGCAGGTCGGTTAGAAGACCCTAATTTAATGTCTTTCTACAATAAATACAACAACAAAAACAAGAAATATGCTACTTCTACTTCTACGCCTGTCAATACTACTTCTACTACTAATTATATTACTACTTCCATTACTTCACTCTCGGATAATGATGGAATAATCATTCAGAATTATAAATCGTTAGAGGAGGTTGCGTAGAAGGCCCTGCGGCAGGAGGTCGGTTGGAAGGCTGGAAATCAGATAAAACCATAAGGATCGATTGAATGAGAACATTGAAAACATAAATAGAAAAACTCTTTTGAAATAATCATTGATGATACATCGTAACTCAAGGTTTGTATGTGAGAACATTTAATTTAGTGTAAAACAAACTAATATCTAGAGTCCAGAGAGGATAAATATGTCTTGTTCACATGTTCGCACATTTTATTTCTGTTCAATTACAAATGTCTAACGTCGACAAGTTCATGTTCACGAATCAATTTATGTCTAACTCTCTCCTTTTTTCTGTTTTGTTGTTGAGATTCCGGTTATTTGCATGAACGTTCAAAGTTCACATTTATCAGTCGCGATCGCGTTTCCGTGGTCATGCGGCCTGTGTCGCGAAGGCGATGATTGTTGGCATGTCGATATCGTCAGCTGTCGTCCTATGAGGTCGATGTGATCGTCGCTGTTCTTGTCGTTGTCGCAATCGATGGGTTTGTCTATGCGGTCGGCGAATGCGGTCGGCGAATCCTCGCGGACGCGAAAGTCGTCATCGGGCTTGGGTGGCTGTCGTCCTTCGATGTCGAAGTTGTCTTCACTCATCGGGGCTGGACTTAGAACGGCGACTTGCTTGCTTAGTACTGTAGTGGTAGTAATTTGTAATGGGTGTGTTTGTTGTAGAAAGACATTAAACTGGGATTAAACTAGGGTCTCCTACACAACCTCCGTATCTAGGGTCTTCTACCCGACCTCCGCAGGGTCTTCTACGTAACCTCCTCTAACTATTTTGAATTCTGAATTACAACAAATATACTACTACTGCTACTTCTACTCATGTAAATACTACTTCTGCTACTGATAATATTCAATTACTTCACTCTCTGATAATGATGGAATAATAATTCAGAATTCGAAATCGTTAGAGAAGGTCACGTATAGGACATGCGGAGGTTGGGTACAGGGCCCTATACGGAGGTTGTGTAGAAGACCCTAATTTCATGTACTTCTACAACAAATTTAACAACAACAACTACTTCTACAACTGTCAATACTGCTTCTTCTACTTATTCTATAACTACTTCCATTTACTTTCTGATAAAAGTGATGGAATAATCATTCAGAATTCGAAATCGTTAGACGAGGTCACGTAGAAGACCCTGCGGAGGTCGGGTAGAAGGCCCTATGTATACGCAGGTCGGTTAGAAGACCCTATTTTAATGTCTTTCTACAATAAATACAACAACAAAAACAAGAAATATGCTACTTCTACTTCTACGCCTGTCAATACTACTTCTACTACTAATTATATTACTACTTCCATTACTTCACTCTCTGATAATGATCGAATAATCCTTCAGAATTGTAAATCGTTAGAGGAGGTTGCGTAGAAGGCCCTGCGGCAGGAGGTCGGTTGGAAGGCTGGAAATCAGATAAAACCATGAGGATCGATTGAATGAGAACATTGAAAACATAAATAGAAAAACTCTTTTGAAATAATCATTGATGATACATCGTAACTCAAGGTTTGTATGTGAGAACATTTAATTTAGTGTAAAACAAACTAATATCTAGAGTCCAGAGAGGATAAATATGTCTTGTTCACATGTTCGCACATCTTATTTCTGTTCAATTACAAATGTCTAACGTCGAACTCTCTCCTTTTTTTTTTTTTTTTTTGAGATTCCGGTTATTTGCATGAACGTTCAAAGTTCACATTTATCAGTCGCGATCGCGTTTCCGTGGTCATGCGGCCTGTGTCGCGAAGGCGATGATTGTTGGCATGTCGATATCGTCAGCTGTCGTCCTATGAGGTCGATGTGATCGTCGATGTTCTTGTCGTTGTCGCAATCGATGGGTTTGTCTATGCGGTCGGCGAATGCGGTCGGCGAATCCTCGCGGACGCGAAAGTCGTCATCGGGCTTGGGTGGCTGTCGTCCTTCGATGTCGAAGTTGTCTTCACTCATCGGGGCTGGACTTAGAACGGCGACTTGCTTGCTTAGTACTGTAGTGGTAGTAATTTGTAATGGGTGTGTTTGTTGTAGAAAGACATTAAACTGGGATTAAACTAGGGTCTCCTACACAACCTCCGTATCTAGGGTCTTCTACCCGACCTCCGCAGGGTCTTCTACGTAACCTCCTCTAACTATTTTGAATTCTGAATTACAACAAATATACTACTACTGCTACTTCTACTCATGTAAATACTACTTCTGCTACTGATAATATTCAATTACTTCACTCTCTGATAATGATGGAATAATAATTCAGAATTCGAAATCGTTAGAGAAGGTCACGTATAGGACATGCGGAGGTCGGGTACAGGGCCCTATACGGAGGTTGTGTAGAAGACCCTAATTTCATGTACTTCTACAACACATTTAACAACAACAACTACTTCTACAACTGTCAATACTGCTTCTTCTACTTATTCTATAACTACTTCCATTTACTTTCTGATAAAAGTGATGGAATAATCATTCAGAATTCGAAATCGTTAGACGAGGTCACGTAGAAGACCCTGCGGAGGTCGGGTAGAAGGCCCTATGTATACGCAGGTCGGTTAGAAGACCCTATTTTAATGTCTTTCTACAATAAATACAACAACAAAAACAAGAAATATGCTACTTCTACTTCTACGCCTGTCAATACTACTTCTACTACTAATTATATTACTACTTCCATTACTTCACTCTCTGATAATGATCGAATAATCCTTCAGAATTGTAAATCGTTAGAGGAGGTTGTAGAAGGCCCTGCGGCAGGAGGTCGGTTGGAAGGCTGGAAATCAGATAAAACCATAAGGATCGATTGAATGAGAACATTGAAAACATAAATAGAAAAACTCTTTTGAAATAATCATTGATGATACATCGTAACTCAAGGTTTGTATGTGAGAACATTTAATTTAGTGTAAAACAAACTAATATCTAGAGTCCAGAGAGGATAAATATGTCTTGTTCACATGTTCGCACATCTTATTTCTGTTCAATTACAAATGTCTAACGTCGACAAGTTCATGTTCACGAATCAATTTATGTCTAACTCTCTCCTTTTTTGTTTTTTTTGTTTTGAGATTCCGGTTATTTGCATGAACGTTCAAAGTTCACATTTATCAGTCGCGATCGCGTTTCCGTGGTCATGCGGCCTGTGTCGCGAAGGCGATGATTGTTGGCATGTCGATATCGTCAGCTGTCGTCCTATGAGGTCGATGTGATCGTCGCTGTTCTTGTCGTTGTCGCAATCGATGGGTTTGTCTATGCGGTCGGCGAATGCGGTCGGCGAATCCTCGCGGACGCGAAAGTCGTCATCGGGCTTGGGTGGCTGTCGTCCTTCGATGTCGAAGTTGTCTTCACTCATCGGGGCTGGACTTAGAACGGCGACTTGCTTGCTTAGTACTGTAGTGGTAGTAATTTGTAATGGGTGTGTTTGTTGTAGAAAGACATTAAACTGGGATTAAACTAGGGTCTCCTACACAACCTCCGTATCTAGGGTCTTCTACCCGACCTCCGCAGGGTCTTCTACGTAACCTCCTCTAACTATTTTGAATTCTGAATTACAACAAATATACTACTACTGCTACTTCTACTCATGTAAATACTACTTCTGCTACTGATAATATTCAATTACTTCACTCTCTGATAATGATGGAATAATAATTCAGAATTCGAAATCGTTAGAGAAGGTCACGTATAGGACATGCGGAGGTCGGGTACAGGGCCCTATACGGAGGTTGTGTAGAAGACCCTAATTTCATGTACTTCTACAACAAATTTAACAACAACAACTACTTCTACAACTGTCAATACTGCTTCTTCTACTTATTCTATAACTACTTCCATTTACTTTCTGATAAAAGTGATGGAATAATCATTCAGAATTCGAAATCGTTAGACGAGGTCACGTAGAAGACCCTGCGGAGGTCGGGTAGAAGGCCCTATGTATACGCAGGTCGGTTAGAAGACCCTATTTTAATGTCTTTCTACAATAAATACAACAACAAAAACAAGAAATATGCTACTTCTACTTCTACGCCTGTCAATACTACTTCTACTACTAATTATATTACTACTTCCATTACTTCACACTCTGATAATGATCGAATAATCATTCAGAATTATAAATCGTTAGAGGAGGTTGCGTAGAAGGCCCTGCGGCAGGAGGTCGGTTGGAAGGCTGGAAATCAGATAAAACCATAAGGATCGATTGAATGAGAACATTGAAAACATAAATAGAAAAACTCTTTTGAAATAATCATTGATGATACATCGTAACTCAAGGTTTGTATGTGAGAACATTTAATTTAGTGTAAAACAAACTAATATCTAGAGTCCAGAGAGGATAAATATGTCTTGTTCACATGTTCGCACATCTTATTTCTGTTCAATTACAAATGTCTAACGTCGACAAGTTCATGTTCACGAATCAATTTATGTCTAACTCTCTCCTTTTTTTTTTTTTTTTTTTGAGATTCCGGTTATTTGCATGAACGTTCAAAGTTCACATTTATCAGTCGCGATCGCGTTTCCGTGGTCATGCGGCCTGTGTCGCGAAGGCGATGATTGTTGGCATGTCGATATCGTCAGCTGTCGTCCTATGAGGTCGATGTGATCGTCGCTGTTCTTGTCGTTGTCGCAATCGATGGGTTTGTCTATGCGGTCGGCGAATGCGGTCGGCGAATCCACGCGGACGCGAAAGTCGTCATCGGGCTTGGGTGGCTGTCGTCCTTCGATGTCGAAGTTGTCTTCACTCATCGGGGCTGGACTTAGAACGGCTTGCTTAGTACTGTAGTGGTAGTAATTTGTAATGGGTGTGTTTGTTGTAGAAAAACATTAAACTGGAATTAAACTAGGGTCTCCTACACAACCTCCGTATCTAGGGTCTTCTACCCGACCTCCGCAGGGTCTTCTACGTAACCTCCTCTAACTAATTTGAATTCTGAATTACAACAAATATACTACTACTGCTACTTCTACTCATGCAAATACTACTTCTGCTACTGATAATATTCAATTACTTCACTCTCTGATAATGATGGAATAATAATTCAGAATTCGAAATCGTTAGAGAAGGTCACGTATAGGACATGCGGAGGTCGGGTACAGGGCCCTATACGGAGGTTGTGTAGAAGACCCTAATTTCATGTACTTCTACAACAAATTTAACAACAACAACTACTTCTACAACTGTCAATACTGCTTCTTCTACTTATTCTATAACTACTTCCATTTACTTTCTGATAAAAGTGATGGAATAATCATTCAGAATTCGAAATCGTTAGACGAGGTCACGTAGAAGACCCTGCGGAGGTCGGGTAGAAGGCCCTATGTATACGCAGGTCGGTTAGAAGACCCTATTTTAATGTCTTTCTACAATAAATACAACAACAAAAACAAGAAATATGCTACTTCTACTTCTACGCCTGTCAATACTACTTCTACTACTAATTATATTACTACTTCCATTACTTCACTCTCTGATAATGATGGAATAATCATTCAGAATTATAAATCGTTAGAGGAGGTTGCGTAGAAGGCCCTGCGGCAGAAGGTCGGTTGGAAGGCTGGAAATCAGATAAAACCATAAGGATCGATTGAATGAGAACATTGAAAACATAAATAGAAAAACTCTTTTGAAATAATCATTGCTGATACATCGTAACTCAAGGTTTGTATGCGAGAACATTTAATTTAGTGTAAAACAAACTAATATCTAGAGTCCAGAGAGGATAAATATGTCTTGTTCACATGTTCGCACATCTTATTTCTGTTCAATTACAAATGTCTAACGTCGACAAGTTCATGTTCACGAATCAATTTATGTCTAACTCTCTCCTTTTTTTTTTTTTTTTTTGAGATTCCGGTTATTTGCATGAACGTTCAAAGTTCACATTTATCAGTCGCGATCGCGTTTCCGTGGTCATGCGGCCTGTGTCGCGAACTCGATGATTGTTGGCATGTCGATATCGTCAGCTGTCGTCCTATGAGGTCGATGTGATCGTCGCTGTTCTTGTCGTTGTCGCAATCGATGGGTTTGTCTATGCGGTCGGCGAATGCGGTCGGCGAAACAACGCGGACGCGAAAGTCGTCATCGGGCTTGGGTGGCTGTCGTCCTTCGATGTCGAAGTTGTCTTCACTCATCGGGGCTGGACTTAGAACGGCGACTTGCTTGCTTAGTACTGTAGTGGTAGTAATTTGTAATGGGTGTGTTTGTTGTAGAAAGACATTAAACTGGGATTAAACTAGGGTCTCCTACACAACCTCCGTATCTAGGGTCTTCTACCCGACCTCCGCAGGGTCTTCTACGTAACCTCCTCTAACTATTTTGAATTCTGAATTACAACAAATATACTACTACTGCTACTTCTACTCATGTAAATACCAATTCTGCTACTGATAATATTCAATTACTTCACTCTCTGATAATGATGGAATAATAATTCAGAATTCGAAATCGTTAGAGAAGGTCACGTATAGGACATGCGGAGGTCGGGTACAGGGCCCTATACGGAGGTTGTGTAGAAGACCCTAATTTCATGTACTTCTACAACAAATTTAACAACAACAACTACTTCTACAACTGTCAATACTGCTTCTTCTGCTTATTCTATAACTACTTCCATTTACTTTCTGATAAAAGTGATGAAATAATCATTCAGAATTCGAAATCGTTAGACGAGGTCACGTAGAAGACCCTGCGGAGGTCGGGTAGAAGGCCCTATGTATACGCAGGTCGGTTAGAAGACCATATTTTAATGTCTTTCTACAATAAATACAACAACAAAAACAAGAAATATGCTACTTCTACTTCTACGCCTGTCAATACTACTTCTACTACTAATTATATTACTACTTCCATTACTTCACTCTCTGATAATGATGGAATAATCATTCAGAATTATAAATCGTTAGAGGAGGTTGCGTAGAAGGCCCTTCGGCAGAAGGTCGGTTGGAAGGCTGGAAATCAGATAAAACCATAAGGATCGATTGAATGAGAACATTGAAAACATAAATAGAAAAACTCTTTTGAAATAATCATTGCTGATACATCGTAACTCAAGGTTTGTATGTGAGAACATTTAATTTAGTGTAAAACAAACTAATATCTAGAGTCCAGAGAGGATAAATATGTCTTGTTCACATGTTCGCACATCTTATTTCTGTTCAATGACAAATGTCTAACGTCGACAAGTTCATGTTCACGAATCAATTTATGTCTAACCCTCTCCTTTTTTCTTTTTTGTTGTTGAGATTCCGGTTATTTGCATGAACGTTCAAAGTTCACATTTATCAGTCGCGATCGCGTTTCCGTGGTCATGCGGCCTGTGTAGCGAAGGCGATGATTGTTGGCATGTCGATATCGTCAGCTGTCGTCCTATATGAGGTCGATGTGATCGTCGCTGTTCTTGTCGTTGTCGCAATCGATGGGTTTGTCTATGCGGTCGGCGAATGCGGTCGGCGAATCCTCGCGGACGCGAAAGTCGTCATCGGGCTTGGGTGGCTGTCGTCTTTCGATGTCGAAGTTGTCTTCACTCATCGGGGCTGGACTTAGAACGGCGACTTGCTTGCTTAGTACTGTAGTGGTAGTAATTTGTAATGGGTGTGTTTGTTGTAGAAAGACATTAAACTGGGATTAAACTAGGGTCTCCTACACAACCTCCGTATCTAGGGTCTTCTACCCGACCTCCGCAGGGTCTTCTACGTAACCTCCTCTAACTATTTTGAATTCTGAATTACAACAAATATACTACTACTGCTACTTCTACTCATGTAAATACTACTGCTGCTACTGATAATATTCAATTACTTCACTCTCTGATAATGATGGAATAATAATTCAGAATTCGAAATCGTTAGAGAAGGTCACGTATAGGACATGCGGAGGTCGACGGGTACAGGGCCCTATACGGAGGTTGTGTAGAAGACCCTAATTTCATGTACTTCTACAACAAATTTAACAACAACTACTTCTACAACTGTCAATACTGCTTCTTCTACTTATTCTATAACTACTTCCATTTACTTTCTGATAAAAGTGATGGAATAATCATTCAGAATTCGAAATCGTTAGACGAGGTCACGTAGAAGACCCTGCGGAGGTCGGGTAGAAGGCCCTATGTATACGCAGGTCGGTTAGAAGACCCTATTTTAATGTCTTTCTACAATAAATACAACAACAAAAACAAGAAATATGCTACTTCTACTTCTACGCCTGTCAATACTACTTCTACTACTAATTATATTACTACTTCCATTACTTCACTCTCTGATAATGATGGAATAATCATTCAGAATTATAAATCGTTAGAGGAGGTTGCGTAGAAGGCCCTGCGGCAGGAGGTCGGTTGGAAGGCTGGAAATCAGATAAAACCATAAGGATCGATTGAATGAGAACATTGAAAACATAAATAGAAAAACTCTTTTGAAATAATCATTGATGATACATCGTAACTCAAGGTTTGTATACGAGGACATTTAATTTAGTGTAAAACAAACTAATATCTAGAGTCCAGAGAGGATAAATATGTCTTGTTCACATGTTCGCACATCTTATTTCTGTTCAATTACAAATGTCTAATGCTCTAACATAGAATACATAAATAGGAATAAGAGTGAAGAAAAGCAAAGAAGACAAATAAGGACAAATAGGACCGGGACTATGAAAGGCCAACTGTTATGCTGCTGGATGATTAGACTTGGCTACAAGGTAAATAAAAAAAATATACAAAATAAAGAATATAAATGAATATTCCGAGTGCAAGGATGATGACTAATTCATTTGTAGCAAATGAATAAAGAAAAGTAAATAAAGACAAGTCAATAAATCAATTTACCTGCGTATTATACGAATTTAAGAGAAGCAATTTTAGTCTGCTTTTGAATGAGTTCAAAGATAATGCACTTTTAATATCATTATTTAAAGAATTCCAAAATTTTGGACCATTTTACATTAAAGTGTTTTTAGCAAATAACGTGCGCAATAAAGGAAGATGAAACTCATTAGATCGCCGTGTAGGATAATTATGAAAAGATTGATTTTTTGGAAACATACTATCAAAACTATGAGGCAGTGTTTTGTTATTGTAATTGTACATAAATTGACCAAGCTGAAGTGAATAAAGGTCTTGTACTTTCAATATTTTATTTTCAAAGAATAAGGAATCTGTATGAGAACGTATGGCAGAGTTACATATAATGCGAAGTGACTTTTTTTGTAATAATAATATTCGGTGTAATAATGTTTGATGAGCATTGCCCCAAGCCAGAATGCCATAATTCAAATATGGTAAAATTAAAGATGAATAAATCATAAGCAGACTAGGTAACGGAAGATAATGTTTTAATTTATTAATTATGCCTATATTGCGCGAAATAGTTATACATATATTATCTATGTGATGTTTCCAAGAAAGCTTATTATCAATTGTTAGACAAAGAAATTTAATTTGAGTAACATTTTCAAGAGGAATGCCATCAAAAATAATATGTATTGGTAGTGAATTAGTGTGTTACTAAAAAGCATGTATTTTGTTTTCTGAAAGTTAAGAGATAATTTATTGGATCGTATCCATTGTGTTACTTTTGTAAGTTCAGAGTTTATTGTATGTACGAGAGTATGTGAATCATTATGGGAAAAAAATAAATTTGAGTCATCTGCGAAAAGAATAAATGTGAGGACATCAGATTTAATTTCATTTATTCAACCATAAACATGATAAAAAACAATACAACAAATGCAACATTAAGACATAATACATTGTTCTATGGTTCGGACCATTAAGAAAGCAAGGCTTGTGGAGAAATGGCCCTTAAATATACATATAAAATAAAGCATTCAAAATATAACTCATGCAGATATCGCAGATACACACGCGCGCACTCACACACACACACACACACACACACACACAAATGCAAAACCCTATTTGAATATTTGCACAAAATGTGCACCTAAATATATAAAAATTAATAATCAGTATAGTACATAAAATGATACATGTATACAAATTTAGTATGTTACAAAGGAAAACGAAAAGATACTACAAACTCCTTTCATAAATGCGGCATGGATTTCAAAAAGGTACGTACGGCATTGTTTTTTAAATTTAGTGATTGTTGTGCTCGATTTGATACAAAAATCGTTTATGTATACTAAAAACAAAAGTGGACCTAGAAGACTGCCCTGAGGTACACCACAACGGATGTCTTGCAAATTAGAATTATGATCATTCAAAAAAACATATTGTTTTATATCGGTTAAGTAGTTCCTGAACCACTCCAAGGCCTTTCCTCGTATTCCATAATGAGATCATTTGTAAAGTAAAATGTCATGATTAACAGTATCGAAGGCCTTGTAATAGTCCAGGAAGATACCAACTAAATGAGAACAATTATCAATGGCATGTGCCACTTTATCTACAAACGTAAGCAAGGCATGAATAGTACTATGTTTTTATCGAAACCCAAACTTGGAATTTGTAAAAATATTATGTAAAATTAACAATTTGACTGTTCTAGTATAAATAATTTTTTCTAAAATTTTCGAAAAAGTAGTCAATAATGAAATGGGTCTATAATTACTAGTATCAAGTTTATCTCCTTTGTTATACAAGGGAATAACCTTTGCAATTTTCATGTGATCAGGAAATTGTCCACTTGTTAAGGACACATTAAAAACATCTACTAGAGGATCAACAATTGAGGGTATAACACCCTTTACAATTACATTATTAATCTCGTCATGACCTGAACTTGTTTTATTTTTTAATACAGATACAATATCAATCACCTCCTCTCTAACTACTGGAACCAAAAATATGGAATTTGGATTACGCGGGCCCAAAAAGTCGGAAAAATGTTTATTTGCTGGAGGAATGTTTGCAGCTAGATTTTCTCCAATCAAGGAGAAATAATTATTAAAAATATCAGCTACATTATTAGGATCTTTTATAATTGTGTTATTAAATTTAATTTGTGTAATTTTGGGTTTATCATTCGATAGATTCATGGCCTGTTTAATAATATTCCATGCATTTTTAATATCATGCTTATATAGTGCAAGCTGGTCAGCATAATATTGTTTTTTTTTCCAGGCGTAATATTCTCGTCAATGTATTTGTATAAGTAGTATACTTAATTTTAGAATGATCTGTCTTTTTCATCTTATATTTATAATATAAATTATTTTTCCTATTAATGGAACGTAAAATGGATTTTGAAATCCAAGGAAGTCTGGGGGTTGTTTTATACTTAGCATATTTATCTTTACGTTTAGGTATATTATCTTCTAACTGTTTATTAAATATGTTTATAAAATTATTATGCGAAATATTAACATCATCATTTTCATACACAGAAGACCAATCAACGGCATCTAAACTAGCTCCAAGTCTAGCAATATTTTCGGGTGTAGTTTTACGTTTAAACGGGCGTGGAAGGCTGTTGTTAATTGAATGCTTTAAATCAAAGT
This sequence comes from Echinarachnius parma, assembly GCA_037951105.1. Lineage (NCBI taxonomy): Eukaryota > Metazoa > Echinodermata > Echinoidea > Clypeasteroida > Echinarachniidae > Echinarachnius > Echinarachnius parma. The sequence goes on along the minus strand of JBAMJV010009917.1, from coordinate 31,734 downwards.
GAGTCATAATAGGAAAATGGTCAGTTATATCAGAAAGCACAACAAGAGAATCTGGAGGCGGAGTAATATTACAAAACAAGTTATCAATTAGGCTAGCGGATTGATTAGCGACACGGGTGGGTTTGGAGATGAGAGGCAAAAAGGATTCCGACAAAAAAGTTTCCAAAAATTCTTGAGATGTATTACAATGATCATGTTTCAATAAATCTATATTATAATCTCCCATTATAAAAGAATCTTTATGGGCGAAAATAGGGTTACTAAGCAATTCTGCCATGTAAGTTAAAAAGTCATTAGTGTTAGAACTTGGCGGTCTATAAATGACACCTATAATTATATTTTTATTTCCAGGAATTATAATTTCAATAAAGAGGGACTCAATTATTTCATTCATACAACTAATTACATCATGAACAATGAAATCCAAATTATTTAATACATACAAAGCAACACCGCCTCCTGTTCTATTCTGTCTATTATTTACGACTAAATTATATCCACTTAGAGCCAAAAAATATTTAGAATTTGGGGATAGCCAAGTCTCTGTGAGGCCTATTACTGAGAAAGACTGATTAGACGAGTTAATTAAAAACTGTTGTAATTCATCAAAATGTTTATTTAAACTTCTTATATTCAAGTGTATTAATGAGAAAGTGTGAGTTGCAAAGTCCTTTACAATGTTTTTTAGTTGGTTTTCTGTTATGTACTCGGACGAAGGAGTTCGAGCTAAATCATTATCGAATTCATACTTTAACTCTTCGGAAGATGCATTCAAATTGTTAGCAACAAAATTATCATACGTAGTTGAAGGTGTTGACATATCTGGTGCCAAAGCTGTAGAAGAAGGTCTAAATAAATCGAAAAAATCATCATCCGGCATCGCTTTAAAAGCCGCATCTGTCAGACTAGACATGGGAAATGAAAACAAGTGTGAACGTTAATAATTATATTTGGAATTAAATAATTGAGAGCGGTAGCGGTGGCAATACAGAGTATAATCCCGGTGGGGAACATGTTGGGAGCAGCTAAACAGTACAAGTACAAGTACGAGCAAAAAAGACACACAGAGAGAGCACAAATGACATGAAAAAAGGCATAGGAACTTTTACCTAAAGAGTAGCAAAGGGTGAGCACGAGTATTGGATAAGCAGAAACTGAAGTGAAAGGAAATAGAACGACGCGCACACACAGACCTGACATTAACATAACAAAGTTCTTCGTAGGCTTCAATGAGCAGTGCTGTAGGACTCGAGCCCGGACTCGGACTCGAGACCGGTCTCGAGTCCGTATTTCTCGGGACTCGGACTCGGACTCGGACTCGAGCCTAAAAGACTCGGTCTCGGACTCGGACTCGACCAATGGTGACTCGTGACTCGGGCGAAAATCGGGCCGAGACCGGCAACGAGACCGGCATTTTTTCCGTTTTCCCACGTTTATTTATAGTTCATAAAATTACCCAGCGCAAGCAAATACAAACCTGTTGTTCTAGCGCACCTTGCTCACTTGAGTGGCATACTGGAAAATGATCGTAACATTTAATTACGAAAGCCTGAGCTGAAGCGACTCAGCAATACAGTAAAATGCATGTGTGTACCACGGTACGTGCACGTACGTGTGCAAGTACAGTACGGTATCCTCGGCTATGCGCTAGGCTACCGCGCACGCTAGCTATACCAGCCGCCAGCGGCAGCGCGCGTATGACGAATAACGAAAAAAACAAAAAAACAATCGACATACTGACTGATGTTTGCATTGCATCTTCAATCAACCAGTCATTCAACAATCATGTCTTCAGTTTCTCGTGTCATACTGTTTGGGTATATGGACCATAGAGAGTTTGTTGATCGTTCAACAAAGAAAAAACGTCAAGCAAAATGTAAATTTTGCAGAACGCACACGACCATTACAATTATACACAACAATATTTGTTATTCATTTTGTTAAAATAAATGTGAAGTAGCATCCCTTTCTCTTTATCAGTATAATATATACATATATACTCCAGTACTGACATACTCTGATTGTAATAATTTGTGGTAATTCCATGAAAATGTCTACAATGGGCCAAATTTTAAAATCATTTTAGGCTTTTAGCCTCATGGGTCCAGTATAGTTATCAAATGTTCATAACTGACAGTTTATGGCACAAAACGTGAATTTTCAGATATTTTATATTTTATGCTGAAAATTGTGATCTTAAAAGGATAAGAAAATTGCTGAAATTTATGCTTAACTTTAACAATGATTATTTTTCAGCAACTTGACTGTTTGCAAATAAAGTTATATCCCATTAATCCATTTGACAGTGAATTACCTTAATAGGAAAAGATATGCAGCAGTTCCTTATCCACTGTATTTTGGGGAAATTTAGGGTGAACAAAAAATAAACTAAATTCTTGTCCGGCGTCTGTCACACTTTTTATGAACCTTTTTTCATTAAATTTTGTTTAATTGAATTTGTCTCATACTGTAATAATAACCTTTGACATTGCCCAAAATCATTTCTGCAGATAACCCTTTGTCATTTCTTTGATGGTGTCTATTATGAAGATAACTGTTGTAGTAAGAAGAGTTAAAATATATAAATTCTCTGACAAATGGAAGTTTACAATGAACCAGACAACTATTTATGTTTAAAGAGTTCACTGTAAGGCATTTATCATAATGAAACTAATGTGTTATAAAAAGAATTGCAAATTAAGATTTTCCCGTTGGGACTCGGACTCGGACTCGGACTCGGATGTCCGGGACTCGGGACTCGAGGTCCGGGACTCGGACTCGGACTCGGACTCGGACTCGGACTCGGACTCGGACTCGGACTCGGACTCGGACTCCAGGGACTCGGACTCGGACTCGGACTCGGACAGGGTGGACTCGACTACAGCACTGTCAATGAGCAACCGCAGGTCAAACAACACAAGCCACTTGACATTCAAGAGACTGCGCCACCTGCGAGTTCCCAATAAACAGGTTGAATAAGGAGATTTATTAATAATAAAAACACTCTAAAGTTCATAATAACTGCGGGGAAAAGGGTTTGGGGATACACGATAATAAACCAAACATATTGATTAAGAATATGGATGACGAATATAATTTGTTGAGTTTTTTCCTGTTTTCTTTTTTTTAATACTTAGTGCTTAAGAGATATCAAGCAAATAACTGATATGGAGATTTTTTGAGTAAACTTCAAAAGTCAGTCAAATTTCAAATGTACATAAGAATAACATTTAGACCTAATCAAAGGAAAAAGAAGGAAAAAAAACAACAAAAACAACAACAGTAATAAATAAGCAAGTAAATACGTATATACGATTAACCAAAAGCTTTTCAAATGCAGTATCAAGCATTACTTAGCATCTATAAATTAGAGTATTATCAAAAACAATTATAAAAAGATGCATACAAAATTATATAATGCCATGAATATAATTCAATGGCCACTAGAAAATTGAACACTCCTAACACTCTCCATAAAAAGAAGGAGAAAGTATATATATATATATATATATATATATAGTAGAAAGAAGGGCTGCTGGTGAGGCGTAGCTAGCTTTTTTCTTCACTTTATTGTGCCAATATTTCGTCCGTAAAGGACTTCATCAGGGCTGTTCAAATCATAACAAAAGAAAAAGAGAACGGAACATACTAAACATTTGGAAAATTACATAGAGTTACATTATATAACATGGCAAAATAAATAAAAATATATATAAATAAATACAAAACAAATTATCAATAACATGCACGCTCGAAATTCTAGTTGAAACATGCTTTTGGGGACTAACTAATTCCAAAATAAATATAATTATAAATAAAGATTAATATTAAAAAATGCAATAAAGTGTGAGTGAGAATGAATCCAAAGCAAATAACATGCAATTGTAAATTGAACATAACTAAAATAAAATAAAATAGATGAACAAAATTATATGAATAAATACATAAATAAGTGAGTGGCATTCACCTCGGGCGATTTGGATTGTGTGTGAGGCCAAGTTACTGGGGTGGGTGGGTGTGTGCGGGAGTCATGACGGCTGGGGGATGGGAGTGGAGGAGAACCAAAGGTCATACAAGGATCGAGTCTATTAACAATTAAACAATTAAACACATATATTCAAAAATTATAATATATATAACATATACACAATGTTATAAACATTTCTTTTAAATCATAACAAACAAGTGTATACTCAACAATGCCAATAAGGAGGTATAAATTATAAAATAATGTGAGGTTATGAGCGAGCACATATCACAATGATGCAAGTGCAACGAACGTATAGCGCAAGCATATCATTCCTGTGCATGCAATCATGCATTCAATCTTTGGGAAGGTGTAAGCCAAAAGATAATTTGAGCAAGCTTGTACATTATATCGCAGTGGTAAGTGCAACATGTAGGCCCTACATATAAAGCAGGCATATATATAAAGCCGTGTACGCAATCATGCGTTCAATCTTTTAAAAAAAGAAATATAACCATAAAATAATACAAGCAAGCTGGCACATATCACAATAATATGAGTGCGGCATACATATAAAGCAGGCATATAATTACCGTGGGCCATAAAATAATATGCAATTGGTGAGGAAGCACAAGTGTCACAATGATTTAAGTGAGACATATATATAAGGCAAGTATATAATTACCGTGCATACAATCATACATTCAATCAAAACGCATTTGAGCAAACACGCAGTATAATATACATTTGTAAGATTACAACAAATCAATATATACTCAACAATAATAAGGGAGGTGTGAGCCATAAAATAATAATACTACAAAGCTATAGGCAAGCACATTTGCAATGATATAAGTGCAGCATAAACATATAAAGCAGGTATATGAGTAAGTACCGGACATAAAATCATATACAAGAGTGGCAATTACCTCAACCAAATAATATAACACTACAATTATGGGCTCAATCATAGAGCAATAAAGCATGCGTATAATAATTATAATTGCAGCAACAAACATAATATATAATTACCTCATAGAATGTGTTTGACAGTGTCCAAACAGAATTGTGGTCAAATCGAGGAGAAGAACTGGAATCGAGCAAATCATGTAGCCAAATCATGTAATAATTATATATTATGTTTGTTGCTGCAATTATAATGATTATACGCATGCTTTATTGCTCTATGATTGAGCCCATAATTGTAGTGTTATATTATTTGGTTGAGGTAATTGCCACTCTTGTATATGATTTTATGTCCGGTACTTACTCATATACCTGCTTTATATGTTTATGCTGCACTTATATCATTGCAAATGTGCTTGCCTATAGCTTTGTAGTATTATTATTTTATGGCTCACACCTCCCTTATTATTGTTGAGTATATATTGATTTGTTGTAATCTTACAAATGTATATTATACTGCGTGTTTGCTCAAATGCGTTTTGATTGAATGTATGATTGTATGCACGGTAATTATATACTTGCCTTATATATATGTCTCACTTAAATCATTGTGACACTTGTGCTTCCTCACCAATTGCATATTATTTTATGGCCCACGGTAATTATATGCCTGCTTTATATGTATGCCGCACTCATATTATTGTGATATGTGCCAGCTTGCTTGTATTATTTTATGGTTATATTTCTTTTTTTAAAAGATTGAACGCATGATTGCGTACACGGCTTTATATATATGCCTGCTTTATATGTAGGGCCTACATGTTGCACTTACCACTGCGATATAATGTACAAGCTTGCTCAAATTATCTTTTGGCTTACACCTTCCCAAATATTGAATGCATGATTGCATGCACAGGAACGATATGCTTGCGCTATACGTTCGTTGCACTTGCATCATTGTGATATGTGCTCGCTCATAACCTCACATTATTTTATAATTTATACCTCCTTATTGGCATTGTTGACTTGTTTGTTATGATTTAAAAGAAATGTTTATAACATTGTGTATATGTTATATATATTATAATTTTTGAATATATGTGTTTAATTGTTTAATTGTTAATAGACTCGATCCTTGTATGACCTTTGGTTCTCCTCCACTCCCCTCCCCCAGCCGTCATGACTCCCGCACACACCCACCCACCCCAGTAACTTGGCCTCACACACAATCCAAATCGCCCGAGGTGAATGCCACTCACTTATTTATGTATTTATTCATATAATTTTGTTCATCTATTTTATTTTATTTTAGTTATGTTCAATTTACAATTGCATGTTATTTGCTTTGGATTCATTCTCACTCACACTTTATTGCATTTTTTAATATTAATCTTTATTTATAATTATATTTATTTTGGAATTAGTTAGTCCCCAAAAGCATGTTTCAACTAGAATTTCGAGCGTGCATGTTATTGATAATTTGTTTTGTATTTATTTATATATATTTTTATTTATTTTGCCATGTTATATAATGTAACTCTATGTAATTTTCCAAATGTTTAGTATGTTCCGTTCTCTTTTTCTTTTGTTATGATTTGAACAGCCCTGATGAAGTCCTTTACGGACGAAATATTGGCACAATAAAGTGAAGAAAAAAGCTAGCTACGCCTCACCAGCAGCCCTTCTTTCTACTTAATATGTTCACTACTGGTATCCAAACGTGTACGTGGGTTAAAGCACTCTTCGCTTTATATATATATATATATATATATATATATATATATATATATATATATTGTATTATAATTTTTTTTATTTTATGGAGAGTCCCAAGAATACTCAACCCTACAACAGCCATCGAACTGCATTCACGGCAACACATCAATACTACCCAGTTCGTCCCGTGATGCAGGGTAATCAACGTTCATGCATGAACGATACAGGGAAACGCGTGAAGAGCGAAAACCCATCAAAAATTAACACAAAAACAGCTGTTCGACTACTAAGTATTGAGACAAGTTTTCAACAAATGTGCAAGTAATTAAATTTAAAAAAAATAAATAAAAAAATAAAAATAAATAAAAAAAAGGTTATAAGGAGTTACATGAACAAGAAAACTTTTGCTGCAGGGAACCGCATGGAATGCGGAACCGATCAAAAAATAAACAATTAAACAGTCACCACGGTAAGCATGTATGTATAATCTACTGCGGAGACATTGCTGAATTTTGTGTTACATTTACAACAAGTAAGTATGAAAATATATATATATTGGTAATTGGTAATGATAAAATAAAGATCTGAATAAGTACGTGCAGTAGAGCAAAAACAATATAATTATTAAAGCAATACCAAAAAAAAGAGACTCTAAAAAGATGATGCAAAAATGGCCTTTAGAAAATTTGCATATTAAGGGCTCTCAGTGTAAGAGATTACCCAACAGCACTAGATAAAAACGTATTATTATTATAATTTTTTTTACATTTATTTATTTCTCCCTCCCTATTATCTAAACGATAAAAAGAAGAAAAAACAAACAAAACAAACAAACAAAAACGGTTATGAATAGATACAAAATGTAAGGCACAATTTATGATTCAAAGTAATCAGTGTTCATGTATGAACAACAAAACTTTTGTTGCAGGTAACCGCATGGAGTGCGGAACCTGAAAAAAATAAACAATTGAACAGTCAACACGGTGAGCATATAATCTGCTGCTGTGACATTACTGAATGTTGTGTTAAATTTAAGAGTATAAACAGTATACAAAAATATATATATTAGTAATAATTATAGAATAGAGAGCTGGATAAATCCGTGCAGTGGAGAAAAAAAAAAATAATTGTTAATGCAATACCGAGAATCCCCAGGCCTCCATTCTAAAAAAGATGATGCAAAAACAAATAAAAAGGAACACAAAAAAGAACAAAAACAATAACAATAAATAACAATAAATAGCCTTGCTTATACAATTCAATGGCCCTTATACAAATTTGCATATTACTGGCCCTCAGTGTAAGAGATTACATAACATCATAGGATGTTATTATTTTTTTTTATTTATTATTATTATCATTTATTTATTTTTAAAAACTAAAAGTAAAGAGTTTCACTCCGAGATGGGTAATGTAATATTTTCATGTATTGTCATCTGGAAGCAAACTATGATTATATAGCATCCAAACTATACATAATTATATAGGGTAACTAGTATCCATGTGCTAAATAATTGTGATTAATCTTGGGAGGCAAGAAGCCCATTCATGGTTGAAATTTAAATCATGTAATTGTACAAGACAAAATAAGCAAAATATACAATTAAAGTAATGACCGACCTTGATCATACATGGTCAAGGACAAGTTTACACTTTAATAGTAATCGAAACGACATATTAAAGAGTGGTTATAACTGGGGCAATTAAAACTTAAAGAGGTATCCAATTTAATTAGTTTACAGATAATATCTTGTTAAGCAAGAAATTGAAGAAAAGATAATTACTCGTTCCATGTGGTCCAACTGGATGGTGGCATATTAAAGAGAGGTTATACTGGGGCAATTAAAACTTAAAGAGGTATCCAATTTAATTAGTTTAAAGATAATATCTTGTTAAGCAAGAAATTGAAAAAATAGTTACTCATTCCATGAGGTCCAACTGGATGGTGGCGCTCCGTTGCTTGTAGGTTGACGCGTTTGGAGATAAATTTTAGTTCCATTCATCCTGATTCGAGTGGAGACTTTTTTTTCTTGACGAAGTTTGTAGGCGAGAGCTGCAAGTCTGCCTCGTTCTCTCTTCATCGATGGCGGGATGTCACTCCTGACTGTAACGCGCGCGAAGCTGGGGTCCGCTGGACGATCACCAGATTGCTGGGCGTCGGGAGGTGGGCGTGGTCCAGGCTGATCGGCGTGTGGTGTCCTTTGATTCGGGTGTTGTCGCTGAGGTCGGGGTCGGGGCTGCTCGTAGGCTTGGATGAGCCGATCTCGATCGGCCATTCTGCCGAATCTCACGATGATCGGGCGAGGGCTGGATTATTGTCGTTGTCGCGATCGATGGGTTTGTCTATGCGGTCGGCGAATCCTCGCGGACACAAAAGTCGTCATCGGGCTTGGGTGGCTGTCGTCCTTCGATGTCGAAGTCGTCGTCACTCATCGGGGCTGGACTTAGAACGGCGACTTGCTTGCTTAGTAGTGGTAGTAATTTGTAATGGGTGTGTTTGTTGTAGAAAAACATTAAACTGGGATTAAATTAGGGTCTCCTACACAACCTCCGTATCTAGGGTCTTCTACCCGACCTCCGCAGGGTCTTCAACGTGACTACCGGTATTTTGAATTCTGAATTACATGTATTATTTCATTATTATCAGAGAGTAAAGTATAGCTGCAGTACAGTAGGAGATAATTGTTGTTTTTGATAGAAAGACATTAAAATAGAGTCTCCTACCCAACCTCCGCAGGGCCTTCTACGTGACCTCGTCTAACGATTTCGAATTCTGTGATTATTTAATAATTTTTAGAAGAATAATAAGCACATATAATTAGTAATATTGACAGAATGACAGTAGTAGTATCGTAATAGTAGTAGTTGATGTTGTAGTCATAGGCGTACCCAGGGGAGGGGGGTTGGGGGGTTCAATCCCCCCCTTTGACCAAAAAATTACTGTTTTGGGGGGTTTGAACCCAACCTTTTACAATTATTACTGGTCTTGAGACCCAATTTTAGCGGTCTCGACCGTCATTATCGATGGTCTCGGCCTCGAAATTGCCGAAAATTTGTACCGGTCCTGGACTCGGCTTAACAATTTTTGGACCGGTCCCGGTCTCGAAAATGTCGAAAATTCGCGGTCTCGGCTTCGAAACATTTCTACGACTACCCACCCTCCCTCCCCCCCCCCCCCCCCCCCCCCCGCTTAAAGGAGGATTATCAACCACTGGGTCTTGGTATTGTCCTCGAAAATCTGGACCGGTCCTGGTCTCGGTCTCGAAAATTTTGAAACGGTACTTGGTCTCGGCTTCGAACATTTTCTACGGCTACACCGCCCCCCCCCCCCCCCCCTGCTGACGAAATTATCCTGGGTACGCCACTGGTTGTAGTAATGTTTGTTGTATAGAAAGACATTCTTTTACATAACCTCCGTATAGGGCCTTCTACCCGACCTCCGCAGGGCCTTATACGTGACCTCCTCTAACAATTTTGAATTTAGAATGATTATGTTTTATGTTTGTTTTATTTGTTGTAGATTGATATTAAAATAGGGTTTCTACTCGACCTCTGTAGGGTCTTAAGTGACCTCCTCTTCATAACGATTTCGAATTATGAATGATTAATCCATCATTTTTAGCTGAATAATTAGTAGTAGTAGTAGTAGACGTAGTAGTAGTAGTAGTAGTAGTAGTAGCAGCAGCAATAGTATCATTATTATTATTATTATTATTAGCAGTAGTAGTAGTAGTAGCAGCAGTAGTAATAGTAGTTGTAGTATAGTAGTAGTAGTAGTAGTTGTAGTATAGTAGTAGTAGTTGTAGTAGTAGTAGTAGTAGTAATAGTAGTAGTAGTAGTAGTAGTAGTAGTAGTAGTAGTAGTAGTAGTATTAGTATTAGTATTAGTATTAGTAGCAGTAGTAGTAGTAGTAGTAGTAGTAGTAGTAGTAGTAGTAGTAGTAGTAGTAGTAGTAGATGTAGTAGTAGTGATATGTATTCTAACTCTCAGGGCTTTAATCCCTTTGTTTTCTAAATGTGTCATGGATTATTTTTACTCTCTCAGTAACAAAGTATTCAAAACGAATAATCATGTTACAGCAACTTTCGTCGCATGCCATGTCCCTCTACGTTAAACAGTTCCGCGCGGCGCTCCATACACGTATACGACATGTTTTTGCTGACGTCATCCTATTGAATATTCATGAAGGGCCCTCTACCCGGCCTCAATAAGTGCCTACGCAGGGCGGTGGCGTTGCATTTTGTCCACGCTATATTATACATGTATATCGATCCATGCAAACCCATTATATTTTCTGCGCTCAAGCTGTCAGCAGCTGCAGCCGGAATATTGCCAGTTGGATCGACTGCAGCAGATTATGTCGGGAAAATAGAAGACTATTCTATTTTAAACCTTGAGACACGTGCATACGGTTATCATTTGTTAATTCTTGGTTCTATTTGTACTTGATTGATAAAAGTGGAAGAGTTGGATTTCAGTAATTCAAAGCAGAAATATCACGGTTGACAAGACTGATGCTGTGTAAAGATGTCGTCTAATTTTAGAGTGGGGTTGTGTTTTCTATGATCGGTATACCTGTACGTGTAACAATAATTTCACACGACGCGTTATTACCGCTTTGTGTCTGAATCGAATCCTTGTTGCCGGATAAAAGACTAGTTATCAACATTCGTAGTTATGTGAATACCTTTCTTACAAACAAATTCAATATTTAGCGGAAATATGACAAGGAATATCTTCAGGATGCATTACTGTTATACGCAGAGAATTGTTATATTAATAACACTTATGATGAGTAAGTTATACTAATCATGCTTTTAATAGATTATTGCGAAATTTCCATGTAGGTAAGAATGTCAGTGAAAACAAAAATTCAGTGGAGAAAATGTAAATTGAACAATGTGGTTAAACATGAACAAATGTGAGTGGAAAAAATGACTTATCCCTGGATTTGAACCCTCGACCTCCCGAATTCTAGACCGACGCTTTACCACCTGATAGTTTGTGATCGTCTCTCAAACCCTTTTCAATGTTCCTGATAGTCAGACGCTATTTATAAAATGAACGCCCGAAGGATAGGAAAATCAACAAAAATCGTCGAATCCTTAACTCTGACATTATTCCACTGCCATTTCTTTCTCTGACATGTTTAGCCCTGACATTGTTGATGTGTCTGGAGAAGGGGAGGGAGAGGGGCTGAACCCGGGGATAATGGACCAGGGCTTATATGGGGGAGGGATGTCAGGTGGTCATTTTTCCTAAGGGGTAATCTTTCAGGGAGTAATATTATTGTAATGGGGGTTATATTCAGGGGGTATAAATTTGTCCAGAGTTTTTAGTCCTAGAATTACTTCAAACATGTGTTCCAAATAAAAAGGAGATTTGTCGGAAAAAAGTGGAGAAATACAAAATTGAATGACTGTATATATTCGAATGATGGTTTTGTTTGCAAGTTGCCAAAAATTATTTGTATTTGCTTGGACTTTTTATGACAGATAACATAAGTTTGTCCTCTGAATGGCAGATGCTTTGGAATATAAGAACAGTATGTACTACATTTACATTTTAAATTAATTTGTATTCCCATTGCAGCCGCTGCCCACGCACTGGATACTAAGTCTGTTGCAGAGCATTCAAGAACAGAGCTGCCCTGCGATCACATAATCCCAGGAGATATCAAAACAGTACTGTGGTTTACAAGTACAAGCAATGCAAAATATCAGAACGGACCACCGGCAATTGTAACATACTATGATGGAGCCGTTTACCCCGATCCTGGATTCGGTTTAACGGATAATTTTTCTCTCGTCATATTCAACGTTACAAAGGAAAGAGAGGGGATTTATAGGTGTGAAGCAAGAGGAGATTCAACGCTAGCAGACCCGGTAGTCTATGATGTAAAACTTCAAGTCAATGGTAAGTTCGCAATTCGCGTCACGCATACATTGCTAAGTTTATTGGAGATGATTATCATAATATACATCTAACAATTAACAATTTGCGCAATGGGTCATGTATACTTGAAATTGAACCCAACCCATTACTGAATGAACTATTTTAATGCATAATATCGCTTTCTTTTCAATGCAATATTTTGGTTTGAAAGGTAACAAAGATAAGAATACACGGAATTTGTTTTATTTTTATTTATTTAACATGAACATTAAATCAGCAAGGTGAAATCACATATGAGACTGTTTCGAATATCATCGTCATAACAGAAAATCAACATGTTTTAAACAGTAAGGTATGGTATGTACAATATCATTTTAGTAAAAGATCTACATCTATGTACGTTCTGAGGGAATGGATAAATAACGAAATAACGAAATGTATAAATCAACTATTTATTTTACACAACATAATATTATATACCCACGCATGCATATTTCAATGAGGATAGTGGTAATAAAAATATCGTCCTTTGGTTGTTTATTTCTAGATGCAATTCGTGATTTGGATACGACTACAGTTGCATTCAAACCCACAGGAAGTGATGCGGTTACGCAACACACAGTGCCAATGAATGAAGGGATACCAGTGCAGGGTGAGTGAGAGTGAATAATTACAAACGTGGAATATAATTATATGCGCCATTTGAAAGTACTAGATCCATCATACTTCTGTCCTATTATGATTTAAATTACAATTAAGACTGACCTATGTTGTGTGAAGAATGTCAAAAGTAATTATAATTAGTTACCGCTACTACTAATAACAATGGCAATAGTAATAACAGTATTTAACAATAGAACAGATCATTCATACAAAACAAAATACGTAGACACACTCAAACAGTTATAATTACGTATGGTAGTTAATTCAGTGGAAACAAATAATTTTAAATTTTGTCTGGTATTCCAATAAATATATTTGTTGGTATTTCAGATTGTCGAACTACTGATTGGTTTGTTCATCTAAGCAGAGTGAAATCTAATAGGTTGTTTTGTTTTGAAATGTTCTTTCATTCGAACTCATACTAGTTTCTCAAATAAAATAATTTCCATATGTAACCTTTAATTCATGACTAAATGAATGAATCGATCTTACTTCGATCAGAATGTGTGCAAGGGAAGGACGACACAGCTGCTATTGTCCTCGGCATCTTGCTCGGGCTAGCATTACTGCTCTGGATAGCCACGGTTGCTTTGATCTGGAAGTACAACATGTACAAGGCAGTTTGGAGAGGTATGGACACAAATTAGTTATAACCTCATTATATAAATTGATTATTTCACGTAAGAAAAATACGACGTTCGTTATTATTATCGCAATGCTTTGTAATTCTGGTTCGAAGTTGTGTGACAGCCAGATCACAATGCCATTGTATTCTCAATATGGTTCACAAAGTCCTTGTTATTCATTATGTTAAGTTCAGCAAAAAGTCATTATGTTCATTAAACATGTCGTTTAGAACGATTTTCATAGCAATTATATTTTCCTTCAACTTCTAGTCATGATATTTTGCCACCATTTATTACAAAGTGCATTTCAAAATGTATTTCAGAAATTGGAATTTGTTAAACGGTATAACATGTATTTTCTTTTCTTTAACAGATCTCAAGTATAAGACAATTGAATATAATGTGCAGTCTTTGATAATATGAAAGTAATTTTCAATTTTGGTCAAATTGCAAATTTTTAAATGGAATGTATCTTGTCTTTAACAGATCTCATTGCTATAATCAAGTGTACGGCATGCAGGAAGAATAAACCCCCTTTGCCAGGTGAATATGTTTTAAATAACCCTCTTCTTTCTGATTTGTCATTCGTTACACATACTTAAAGGAATAAAGTTACATTCTACTAAATCACAAAACTTACTTAGAACTATTGTGGTTCTCCCAAATTTCTTGTATTCGTAGTATCAATAGAAGCTTGGAACATGTTTTAATGTTTTTAATTTCCCTTTCGATAAAAAGATATATATGATTGAAATGTGATTATTCAATGAAAAGTTATAACTGTGTACAAAGTTGTGTAATGAGTAATGGAGTATCATTCTGCATTATAGCTTATTTCTCGGCAAATAATAACATCCACTTAACTTGTAATGTTCATAAATTACATGGAGGACATATTAGATCACAAATACACACATTATTTATGCGCACTGAGACTTAATTGTAAAATTGTGCTTCTAAGAAAGGATTATTATTAATATTATTATCAACCATTCATCACTTTTTGCACATGTCAACAAAGTTTCTAGATCACTTTAACGTGTTAGTTGTGTATTTCACATTTTGTTCGTATACAATTAATATGGTTGAATAAATTGAAATGAAGTCTAATGGTTTACTTTTTAGTCGATCATACAAATAAGTCGATCATACGAATTGTATGTTGCACACCATTTCAATTAATTGCAATTTTTTATTATTATTTGTTACATTTTTAGGTGATGCACCTGGCCAGATTGAAAATGCTGCTACTCTGCTCAAGATTGAAGCATGAGTGGAAAATGATTGATAAAAGTGACACATGTGCGTGTATCATCAATCGATTCTGAGACGCAGAGGAACATGAGTTGCGTAAATTGGTATCTGAAGATTAATCGTGGACAGATACTGTGCTTCAATCAATCAAGCAATTAATCAATCAATCAACTTATCAATCAATCAACCAACCAACCAACCAACCAGTCAGTCAGTCAGTCAGTCAGTCAGTCAGTCAGTCAGTCGATCGATCGATCGATCGATCGATCAATCAACCAATCAATCAATCAATCAATCAATTAATCAACCAATCAATCAATCAATCAATCAGTCGATCGATCGATCGATCGATCGATCGATCAACCAATCAACCAATCAATCAATCAACCAATCAATCAATCAATCAATCAATCAATCAATCAATCAATCAATCAATTAATCAATCAAGCAAGCAAGCAATCAATCAATCAACTTATCAATCGATCAATCAATTAATCAATCAATCAATACAAAAACAATTACTTGTATGCTCAACAATGCCAAATAAGAAGGTATAAGCCATAAACTAATACAAATATAATTGTTATGTATTTGTATATATTCATAATTTATACTATATCAGGAACGCGCTATTTTATCGTTTTTATATTTTATAATTTTGTTAAATCTGGACCTTGGTCAAAAACAGCAGAAGGAACATGAGTTGCGTAAATTGGTATCTGAAGATTAATCGTGGTCAGATACTGTGCTTCAATCAATCAAGCAATTAATCAATCAATCAACTTATCAATCAATCAATCAACCAACCAACCAACCAACCAGTCAGTCAGTCAGTCAGTCAGTCAGTCAGTCAGTCAGTCAGTCAGTCAGTCGATCGATCGATCGATCGATCAACCAATCAATCAATCAATCAATTAATCAACCAATCAATCAATCAATCAATCAGTCGATCGATCGATCGATCGATCAATCGATCAACCAATCAACCAATCAATCAATCAACCAATCAATCAATCAATCAATCAATCAATCAATCAATCAATCAATCAATCAATCAATCAATTAATCAAGCAAGCAAGCAATCAATCAATCAACTTATCAATCGATCAATCAATTAATCAATCAATCAATACAAAAACAATTACTTGTTTACTCAACAATGCCAAATAAGAAGGTATAAGCCATAAACTAATACAAATATAATTGTTATGTATTTGTATATATTCATAATTTATACTATATCAGGAACGCGCTATTTTATCGTTTTTATATTTTATAATTTTGTTAAATCAGGACCTTGGTCAAAAACAGCTTTATTGCTGACATGCAATCCTAAATAAATAAATACATCCACGTGATGAGTATGTCTGAATGACAAATGAAATTCTAGTTGCCCTTAATTTTCTGATTCGCTGTTACATATAATTGATGTTCTTTTGCCATTGTATTTGTATGTAGAAATTAAATAGATACATGGAATTATCATTCTTGATATGCCCTTTGATGTGCCCTTTGCACTTATACGTGGTTTATGGCATAACATAACACACAGCTTCTAAATTTCCATATATAACATGTTCATAAAGGGCCAAAGTCTCTTATGAACATGGATATACGTGTATGATTGATATTTTGTATGTAAGCATGATTTGATTGAGTGTATATTAACATCATAGGGAATTAGCAAATGTATCACAATTGTGTTGTATTATAATGGCACTATATGGTCTGCAGCCACAACGCTGATTTCTAGAATGTATGATTATCTTTCAAATTGACGAATCGTGGTAACTTGGAAAGTACAGTCATTCATATGTTGATGCACACTTTTACTGCATCATCTAAACAAGTACATTTGTTGTACTGTTGTATGTAAATATTTTTTGCTTTTTTCCCCCTCTACTGCATTGATATGTTAATATATATTGTGCATTTTCTTCATAGTAACATTTCCTTGGTGAATTCATAGCTTGAGATTAACATTTGACATTGTTTTCTTTCTTTTACTTGTTAATTATTATTATTATTATTATTATTATTTATGTCGCGATTGCGTTTTTTTGTTTGTTTGTTTTGTTTGCTAAATACTGTCTTCACATCATATAAAAATGATTATTTAGCCTCCATAATTACATGAGAGTTAAGTATACTGATTCTGGAATAGTACATTATTACAAACTTACTTTAGATTATCATCAATAGTTTCCTGCTAACTTGTTGGTATCACTGTTCATTTTAATTTGGTCATCATTGTATAGGGGTTTCACTCCTAATGTAATATCACATTTTAGTATAGGTTTTTAGTATAGGTATAGGGAAATTAAATTTGACACGACCGAGTTTATCATCTAAATGTTCTTCACATTTTCGAAAGTTAATAATTTTAATCGATTTTAAATTTGCAATTAACTGACTTCATGTTTGTTTTACGTTACATTTTAGTTTTCTTATATTGTGTATCAATGTTGTGATATATGTTTTGAATATGTGTATATAGATCTGTATATTTTGGTATATTGTGCTGAATGTGATTTTCTTCAATACCCTTCGACAGGGTTGAGAAATAAAACACTGAAACATTGAACATACTCTTCTAAATGAGTTTGTATATCAACACAATATTCTGATTCGTTATAATAATTCTGATTCGTTCCCAAAATAAGGTAACAAAATGATTATGTCCATCGGATAGGGTGTATTTTCCAATGAAAAACGGTACCAAGAACAGTCATTTTGGTAGGGTAGTATTGGTTCTAGGGCGCTGTGAGTGACACCATGTCAGGTTCCCATTTTTAAAATTTTTTACCGAGTCAGTGCCTGTTGAATCGCACTTACTTCCCGTCATGGCCTCGAACACCGAGCACTTCCGCGCGCCATTGTTAATGTGCAGTCAGCTTTGTGTCGAGAGAATGGTTGTTCGATGGTATGACGGGCAGGAAATGCTATTTAACAAGCACTGATATTGACAACACTCACAGCGTCCTAAAACAAAAAAACTACACGACGAAGATTTCTGTTCTTAGTATCGTTTTTCATTTGAAAAGACCCTATCCGATGGACATAATCATCTTGTTACTATATTTTGGAAAGTGCCCCGTTCATTTTTTTGGGGAGGCCACCCTGTAGAAGTAAACAAATCTGGTTGCTAGGTACCATGTTAGTAAGCAACATAATTGTAATGATATTGTTTGAAATTAGCAAAATGTAAAATAAATGTACAAATATATAAAAATGTACAAACGAATATAATAAATACATAGGAAAGTAAACCAATGTATCTCCTCTTTGCTCAACTTCGTGTAATATTGCAGTTCAATTTAGTGAAACATAATATAGCATGAAATCAAATATTATGTGTTGTCTTGTTTGTCTTTCGTCTCGACTTTGCGTTTTTAATCAATCTAAAGCAAGCATGTCCAGACCTGTTAAAGTCACCAAAACCACTATCTTGGCACAATTGGTGAAATATTGTGTCGCCAGTGATCCTGCTCTCCTATTGAAGAGATTTAACTTTACACCAGCAACATTTTCCTTTTATTTGATAATGACGGTCCGTCTCGTAAAAGTTACCATAACTTTAAAGCGATTTAATATGAAATAAGCAAATGACAGGGGTTAGAATATGGCCGAGTTACCTAAAACCCCATGTCGCCATGACAAATTTATTCAGTTTTTCCAGTTTAGTACAAATATAATAGTACATGGAAGCAGAACAAGTGCGGTTTCATTACAGCAGCACAGCGTTCCATAAAATGTAATACAAGTTTTGATGATCCCACTTCATTTACAATTTTAATGCCCATTGGAAATGTGTCGCCAAATCTACTGAAACATACGTTACTGTTATTATACTAATAATTGGAAATGCTGATATCTGTACAATTTAGTTTTTTCAAACCATGATAACATTTCACACACGTAAAAACATGTTTGAACATCAATATACAAAATTAATTTGACTGGGAACATTTGAAACAGCATACAAAGGTAGATTTAAGAGGTGTAACATACGTTACTACGATTTCAAAATATAGGTAACCACTGTATTATGAACGACTATTCTGGAGATAAGGCCAATGAAGTAGATCGTTATTACGAGAAAATTAAAATTAGGTTCAACTAAATGTTGCCAATTTAACCGATTGAATGCAAAAAGTAACCTACGTGACGTAACATACGTTACCATGCATTCCTAATTGTGTGTATAATATAATTTATTACTATCTAAATTGAAGTTACATTCGTATACGTCATTTATATGTGGTACAGGGTCAGCTGAGTAGCCAATTGAAATGTCAACGTGGTGGCCGAAAAAAACTAATGTAAATTACGTTACACATTGTGACACTTACCTTACCGCCCAGTCACATATCGCCGTATATCATTAACGGACCCTCGGCTAGATGTGAGGTTCAAACATATTATTGTATGATTTTACACGCACTTTACTGCTTATGTTCATGATTGCAACCTTCAATTACCAACTTTAAAGCTAACTAGCTCTCATGTGAAATGTCGAGGGTAACGTATGTTACACCTCTTCATTAGTAAGCACAGTATTCCTGCAGAGTTAATATTAGGTGATCATATTTTAGGATTAAATATACTACCAAGCCTACCGAACTGGTCCCTTTTTTATCATAATTATATTTTTGATGCACACATAGCCTGACGTTCATAACATGGTTGATCATACAGTATGCATGGCATACGTACATGTACGTCGGTGCATGCATGTACATTTTATTGTACTGCAGCCAAACAAAAGAAATCGACGGTTCTGGATTCAGACACCGTAAAGTCACACACGTCGCATTGAAATACAAACAACTCCACCCTTGCCAATGTATTACTCAAAATAATTGGATAAATAGAGAATTCATGCATGCATGACCTTTGAAATATCATGGCTGAAACCATTGTCATAAAGGTTTTTTTATGGTAAAATATACAATTGTTAGTCCAATATCAACTTGACTTAAAACATTGTTTTCTACCTTTTTATCATAAAACAGTTGCATACGCCTCTATGTTCTAATTATGTATTACAAGTCAAAAGCATTACACAGTTTAAACGGCTGTTTTGCTTCATATAATTTACATTGCCTAAACACGAGTGTATACTCGAACAAAATCAGATAACATTAACTGCGTTATGCACTTTGTACACGACAGCGAGAATTGAACTATACAATCAGTAAATATGACGGAGTAAAGCACCCCTACATCCATTTGTAATGGTCGGTTCGTTACATTGACGTATGCCCTAAAACATGAGAGCAATAATTGGATTCAGTATATTCATTCTAATATTAGCGACGGTGTGTACACATTTTTTGTTTAAAGTAAACCAAAATGTTAGCATTTCATCTAAGCTACTTCATTAGCGACACCTAGAGCTTTTATAAAAAAAAAATAAAAACATGAGTCAAAATAAGTACCGAGTATAAGGAAACCTTCCTTTGGGCTGGAAAGGACAAGTACATTACAGTTACATAAAGTTGAATATAAACAAAGTGGGAGAAAGATGGAGCAAGTACAAGGTAGGATGAACAAGAACAAACGAGGGGACATTTAGAGAGGGAGAGATTAATACAGGAACGGGCAAGAGTGGACAGGAACAAAATAAGTGCACTAATGGGGTTGGTGATCGAGGGCAACAATTTTATATAGTACCGAAGTTGTGATGTCATACAAATCTATTTTTAGAATTTCTAAACTTGAACTTAATTTTCTGAAAGAGCTAACAAAATAATGCCCAAATGCTGAAAATCAATCGAATATGTTAAGTATTGGCTGAAATATGCCCATCCGAATGTTGTTGTTTTTGTCAATAGTAAATCAGTGTTATATTGCTCTGGTTCATAAAGTTATGAACCAGAGCAGCAGCAATATAACACTGGTTTCCTCTTGAACAGGATGTGGAACAAAAGGAAGTGCAGGGAAAATGATGCATTCATACAATTAATGCAATAATTAATAGGGGGGGGGGGGGAGGACTGTGGAGGGGCGCAATGTAAATAAACATGTGGAGTGGTGTAAAGAGGTAGATGTGCATGTTGAAAGGATCAAGAGGAGATATACATGTATGCAAAATAAGCAAACCAAAAAAAGTTCTGTGATGGGGAATAAAATGCATGAGAAAATGAAACAATTACAAACAAAACAAAACAAACCAGTCAATGCATATTGAGTGGAATGTGTGAAGCCAAACTAACTAATAAGAACAAGTGAAGTGAAAAGAAACAATAACTAAATGAAATGGCAGAGTGTATTTAACTTGCTTGCCTGAAAAGAAAAAAAAAAGGGAGGGAATGAAATGAAAAATATGGTAGAATCGGATAATCTGACAGTGGCGTACCCAGGGTTTTTTCAAGGGAGGTTATGTCGTCATAAACATTTCTGTCAGCGGGGGGGGGGGGGGGGGGGGGTGTCGTAAAATTGTCGAGACCGAGACCAGGTCCGGCACAAAATTTTCGAGGCAACGACCAGGACCCATTGGTTGATAATCCTGTAAGCGCGGGGGGGGGGGGGGTGGTCGTAGAAAATTTACGAGGCCGATACCAAGAATTTTCGACATTTTCGAGGCCGAAACCAGGGTTCTTCGCACTTTTCGTGGCCAAGACCGAGAATTTTCGACATTTTCGAGCCCGTGATCTGGTCCAGTCCAAAATTTTCGAGGCCAATACAATACTGTAAGGGGAGGGGGGGGGGGGGGGAGGGGTAGTCGTAGCAAACTTTCGAGGCCGAAACCAAGAATTTTCGACATTTTCGAGGCCGAGACTAGGGTTCTGTGCACTTTTCGCGGCCGAGACCACCGATAATGACGGTCGAGAGACCACTTAAAATTTGAAAAGGGGGGGGGGGGGGGGGTCAAACCACCCGAAAAAAGGTAATTTTTGGGTGAAAGGGGGGGGGGTTGATCTCCCCAAACCCCGCACCCCCCTCCCCCCCCCCCCCCCCCCCAGGTACGTCTATGAGTCTGACCAGGGGCTTCTGCATGATCCTGTTACCTCCCGCTTTTATAGATAATTTGGACCGTTTGACTCATATAGATGGTCGCATAGCTGCCTGCACTACGTAGTCAAAATGTCTAGACAAAAACTTTACTAAATGTTCAAGTATCAACATCCCCCACTTTTTCCGAGGTTAAATCCTTAACAAATCTTATGAAATGCATAATAACAATAATAATGGCAATAATGATAATGACAATAATAACTAAACTTCTAAAGTGACATTTTATACACCAATATGTATAGACATGCACAGACGATGTGAGCGTATTTGAATCTGGTGTGTGCGTAGGTTCGATTCATGTCTTATTATGTCTTGAAGGAGATGAATTAAGTCATGATTTCTTTAATTATAGTATTATCAAATTTCCTTCCAAGATATGCACCAGATTGCATTATTTCGAGTGAAAAAGTGTAAAATCTTTCACGCAGTTGTATTGACAAACATGGGAACCTGACATGGTGTCACTCACAGGGCCCTAAAACAAAAACTACACGACAAAGATTTATGTTCTTGGTATCGTTCTCATTGGAAAAAAAACATCCTATCCGATGGACATAACCATGTCGTTACTATATTTTGGTAGGCACTATGTTAGTAGGCAACAGAATATTTTGAGTTTTAACGGCTATTTTTTGATGATAACCGGCTTTTTATTTATATTTTTGATATTGTATAAAATTATCAAAATGTAAAATTAATGTACCAATATATAACATGTACAAACGAATATGATAAATACATAGGAAAGTCAACAATGTATCTCCTAGCTCTTTGCTCAACTTCGTCTAATGCACTTCAATTTAGTGAAATATAATATAGCATGAAATGAAATATTCTAATATTTGTCTTGTTTTTTTTTTCTTCTCGACTTTGCGTTTTTAGTCAATATTAAACAAGCATATCCAGACCTATTAATATGTAATACAGTCATATAAAACAACAATACCCAAATTCACTCTGTTATGCGTGTACCAATGACACGAAGTATACACATACTACTATGACTACCGAACTAGTACCATTTTTTATCATATGTTTATGATAAACACATAGCATAGCCTGTCATTCATAACATGGTTAATCATGCAGTATGCAATGCATGTACGTCGGCGCATGCACGTTGTTTTTATTGTACTGCAGCTGCTGCAGCCAAACACAAACAATCGACGGTTCTGTTTACACACACACACACACACACGTCGCATTGAAATACAAACAACCGCCAATGTAATACTCAAAAGAATTGGACAAAGAATTCATGCATGCATGACTTTGAAATATCATGGGTGAAACCATTGTCATAAAGGTTTTTTTTTATGGGAAAATATATAATTATTAGTCCAATATCAATGTGGTGCAGGTTCTGGTTACTAAAATTAAGTTTGACCAAACCTGTACTACTCTCTTTACCAGAACTCAACTATCCCTTTAACACGGGTGTATACATACGTGCCTGTTTTACACGACATCGATAATTGGACGATATAGTAGTAGTAGTAGCCGTCGGTCGCGAAGCGACAATGACCGCCTTCAGATTCACTTCACAGCTGATCTCCATACAGCTCGCTGGCCTGCAACAGTTGTCCATGTCTTAAGGTCAATTTGCCTCCGCTTTAGGTTCCGCTTGACCGTGTCCTTGTATCGAAGCCGTGGTCTACCAATCCCTCTTTCGCCAGCTGGTAATTGCGAGAACAGCAGTTGCTTGGGTAGCCTCTCAGAGGGCATCCTGATGACATGGCCTGTCCATCGTAGGTTCTTCCTGATGAGCAGGTCCTCCATCGAAGGTAGTTGTGCTCTCTCTAGTATTTCTTTGTTGGTCACTTTGTCCTTCCATGTGATCCTCATGATTGATCGGAGGTGTCTCATCATGAATGTAGAGAGTCCAGCTTTCCGCACCGTATAGGAGAGTGGATAGGACGATAGCCCTGTATATCTTACACTTCACTCTTGTTGAGACATGATGGTTATTCCAGAGCCTGGTTCGCAGTCTTCCAAAGGCAATGTTGACCTTTGACATTCGTTTAACCAGCTCAGAGTCGATGCGTCCGTCTTTGGATATGGTGCTGCCGAGGTATGTGAAGTCATCCACCTGTTT
Organism: Echinarachnius parma; assembly: GCA_037951105.1. Taxonomy (NCBI): domain Eukaryota; kingdom Metazoa; phylum Echinodermata; class Echinoidea; order Clypeasteroida; family Echinarachniidae; genus Echinarachnius; species Echinarachnius parma. The sequence continues at coordinate 7,592 of JBAMJV010009917.1, read as the reverse complement.
TAGCGCTGTCCCATCCACAAGGATCTCCTCCTCCTCTTGGTTGTCTGTACCTGGTTGGAACAGTACTTCGGTCTTTCTGATGTTTATTTGTAGACCGAACTTCTTTGATGCCGATGAAAATGCATCTATGACATGTTGCATCTGCTCTGGTGTATGAGCAACAAGAGCACTGTCATCCGCAAAGAGGAGTTCCCTCACAAGAATCTGTGTAGACTTCGTCTTAGCTTTGAAGTGAGCGACATTGAAGAGGTCGGCGTCTTGGCGTGATTGGATGTATACTCCCTCCTCAAAGTCCGCAAAGGCCTCCTCCAACATCGCCGATAGGAAGATGGAGAACAGCGTAGGGGCCAGCACACACCCTTGTTTTACACCGTTACTTACAGGGAAACTTTCGGATGTTTTGCCTGCTTCCTTGACTTTAGCCATCATACCGGTGTGTAGCGACTCAATCATTCTTGTGAACTTCTCAGGGCATCCATACTTCCGAAGTAGTTGCCATAGACCTGCCCTACCAACAGTGTCAAATGCTTTGGTGAAATCCACAAAGACCACATAGAGAGATCGGTTCTGCTCGATACACTTCTCCTGCAATTGTCTGAGGCAGAAGATCATGTCTACTGTGCTCCGGTTGTTTCGGAATCCGCATTGTGTCTCAGGCACTACTGCCCTCCCAAGGAAAAAAGCAGTATCTGACATTTTTGTTGATTTTCACTTTTTTGTAGAAAAATACTCAATAAACAATGCTCTTTCATGTGATACATTCAGTTTTCTGAAAAAAATTTGGAAACACCATTTTTTCCCAACCCTCAAACGCAGTATCTACAGTCAACCTCCACTTTCCCCAAGGAAAAAAGCAGTATCTACACAGCTAGTCTCGCCACAAGACAAACCAATTATTTATAAGCAGACAATATGAATAATGCGCATTTATAATAATTATATCTTGTATGACCAAATTTCACTACTTATATGAATTGCGAAGCACCAAATATTGAAGCAAATTTAACATATAAGTGCATTTTGCAATACGACCAACATTCTTCTATAAAGCGCAGAGTTTGTGACAAAGGCTATTCAAGTATGCATGAAAGTGCGTGTACCTCTGCCACATTCACACAATGCACAGACTGACTGCGCACGGCATATGATGCTGTGCATGCAGTGTGTTAATGGCATGTGATTTTAACGCATACATACATGCAATTGAGTCATGTATGTACAGTAATGCAGTCCTAATCTTCTACTAAATTAAGCTCTTCACTGCCAGCATGGATTAGTAAGAATTGTTTTATCCATAACATAAGGCATAATTCATCACCCTCCAAATTTCTATGTAGATACTGCGTTTTTGCTTGGGGAAATCGATCACGCACCGTGTTGGGAGCATGTAACATGCATTATTCCATATTTAAAGTAACTTAAGACTTGATAAGAAAGGGCGCTCTTTATCATTTCAAAGTTTTGTTTTAACTCTAACTTATACACTTTTATAACAAAGGTATAAACAATAATTTTTGCATGGTTAATGAATACAATTCATGCTTCGTATTTTCTTTCATTGCGGAAATATGGGCCAATAAGTCCCTTTTTAAAGAAAAGTGTGACTCGCCTAGAGAGGGCGCTTTTTAATTAATCAAACTTTTTTCCCTTTAAAGTATGTTAATAGTACATACAGAATATATCCGAAACATTTTCGATTGTTTTATCCATAACATAAGGCATAATTTAACACCCTCCGAATTTCTATGTAGATACTGCTTTTTTCCGTGGGGAAATCGGTCACGAACCATGGATTTTCCCAAAGTATCTACATTTTCATGAAAATCTCAAAATTAAATGGAAAATTCAATTGTTCATGTATGAAGAAAAATAGACACCTATATAGCCTTTAATCACACACTTAAGATATCTTCACAAGTTTATTATTTCTGAGCGGCTGTGGCAAAAACACAAAAGGGTCAATATCTCAGTTTCTAGAAAACGCTGAATCGTGTAGATACTGCCTTTTTCCTTGGGACGGCAGACTATACCCGGTGTTATGTGTGCATATAATCTGTTGAGAAGGATCCGGGCAAAAACTTTCCCTGCTATCGACAATAGCGATATTCCTCTGTAGTTTCCACACTGCGTTCTGTCTCCCTTCTTAAAGATGGTGACAATATTAGCATCCTGTATATCTTACACTTCACTCTTGTTGAGACATGATGGTTATTCCAGAGCCTGGTTCGCAGTCTTCCAAAGGCACTGCTGACCTTTGACATTCGTTTAACCAGCTCAGAGTCGATGCGTCCGTCTTTGGATATGGTGCTGCCGAGGTATGTGAAGTCATCCACCTGTTTTAGCGCTGTCCCATCCACAAGGATCTCCTCCTCCTCTTGGTTGTCTGTACCTGGTTGGAACAGTACTTCGGTCTTTCTGATGTTTATTTGTAGACCGAACTTCTTTGATGCCGATGAAAATGCATCTATGACATGTTGCATCTGCTCTGGTGTATGAGCAACAAGAGCACTGTCATCCGCAAAGAGGAGTTCCCTCACAAGAATCTGTGTAGACTTCGTCTTAGCTTTGAAGTGAGCGACATTGAAGAGGTCGGCGTCTTGGCGTGATTGGATGTATACTCCCTCCTCAAAGTCCGCAAAGGCCTCCTCCAACATCGCCGATAGGAAGATGGAGAACAGCGTAGGGGCCAGCACACACCCTTGTTTTACACCGTTACTTACAGGGAAACTTTCGGATGTTTTGCCTGCATCCTTGACTTTAGCCATCATACCGGTGTGTAGCGACTCAATCATTCTTGTGAACTTCTCAGGGCATCCATACTTCCGAAGTAGTTGCCATAGACCTGCCCTACCAACAGTGTCAAATGCTTTGGTGAAATCCACAAAGACCACATAGAGAGATCGGTTCTGCTCGATACACTTCTCCTGCAATTGTCTGAGGCAGAAAATCATGTCTACTGTGCTCCGGTTGTTTCGGAATCCGCATTGTGTCTCAGGCACTATACCCGGTGTTATGTGTGCATATAATCTGTTGAGAAGGATCCGGGCAAAAACTTTCCCTGCTATCGACAATAGCGATATTCCTCTGTAGTTTCCACACTGCGTTCTGTCTCCCTTCTTAAAGATGGTGACAATATTAGCATCCTGTATATCTTACACTTCACTCTTGTTGAGACATGATGGTTATTCCAGAGCCTGGTTCGCAGTCTTCCAAAGGCACTGCTGACCTTTGACATTCGTTTAACCAGCTCAGAGTCGATGCGTCCGTCTTTGGATATGGTGCTGCCGAGGTATGTGAAGTCATCCACCTGTTTTAGCGCTGTCCCATCCACAAGGATCTCCTCCTCCTCTTGGTTGTCTGTACCTGGTTGGAACAGTACTTCGGTCTTTCTGATGTTTATTTGTAGACCGAACTTCTTTGATGCCGATGAAAATGCATCTATGACATGTTGCATCTGCTCTGGTGTATGAGCAACAGGAGCACTGTCATCCGCAAAGAGGAGTTCCCTCACAAGAATCTGTGTAGACTTCGTCTTAGCTTTGAAGTGAGCGACATTGAAGAGGTCGGCGTCTTGGCGTGATTGGATGTATACTCCCTCCTCAAAGTCCGCAAAGGCCTCCTCCAACATCGCCGATAGGAAGATGGAGAACAGCGTAGGGGCCAGCACACATCCTTGTTTTACACCGTTACTTACAGGGAAACTTTCGGATATTTTGCCTGCTTCCTTGGCTTTAGCCATCATACCGGTGTGTAGCGACTCAATCATTCTTGTGAACTTCTCAGGGCATCCATACTTCCGAAGTAGTTGCCATAGACCTGCCCTACCAACAGTGTCAAATGCTTTGGTGAAATCCACAAAGACCACATAGAGAGATCGGTTCTGCTCGATACACTTCTCCTGCAATTGTCTGAGGCAGAAGATCATGTCTACTGTGCTCCGGTTGTTTCAGAATCCGCATTGTGTCTCAGGCACTATACCCGGTGTTATGTGTGCATATAATCTGTTGAGAAGGATCCGGGCAAAAACTTTCCCTGCTATCGACAATAGCGATATTCCTCTGTAGTTTCCACACTGCGTTCTGTCTCCCTTCTTAAAGATGGTGACAATATTAGCATCCTTCCATTCCTGAGGTACAGAGCCTTCTGTCCATGCTTGTTGTATAAGCATGAGCAAGCTGTTGGTTAATGTGGCTCCTCCATGCTTCCATATCTCACCTGGTATCCCATCCACTCCAGGGGCCTTGCCCTCGGCCAAGGAGGCAATTGCCAGTTGTAGCTCTTCTAGTGTTGGGATATCATCGAGTGCAGTAAGTACAGGACGTTGGTTGATCCTATCACGTGCCTCAGGGTCGATATCTCCTGGCTGGTTGAGTAGTGTCTCGAAATGCTGTGACCATCGTTCAAGCACCCTTTTGTTGTCTGAAAAGGTTGTGGTACCATCCAGGGACTTGAGATGCACTGTACTTCTTGTCTGGGGACCCCAGACTTCTTTCAACCCAGTGTGGAAGGACTTCATGTCATTTTTGTCCGCGAAGCGCTGCAGATCCTCTGCCTTTTTCTCCCACCAGGTGGTTTTCAGTTTCCGTGTATACCTCTGTAAGTGTCTGCAGGCTTCCTTGTACGCGGTGGTGGTGGACCTAGTGCTTCTGGTCTGTAGAACACGTTTGTGTGCTTCATCCCTTTTCTTCATGAGTAGCAGAAGCTCGGGGTCTGCTGGGTCAAACCAGTCCTGGTGTTTTCGCTCTGGTTTACCGAGGGTGTTGCTCGCTGTCTCATACACAACTTCGCTGAGTGATGCCCAGGTTTGGTCAACTGTCTTTCCCTCTTGCACTCTCCAGTTCTCCAGCGCCTTTCCCATATCTTGCTCTAGGCTTTGTCGGTTCTTGTTGACGTGTAACCGGTTAGTGTTCAGCTTAGCAGGTTTAGTAGCTCCTTGCTTCCTACGTTTTGGACGAAGAGCAAACGCAATCTTTGATCTTAGTAGTTGGTGGTCAGTCCAGCAGTTTGCTCCACGCATAGCTCTTGTGATGTGAACATCCAGTCTGTCTCGTTGTCTTGTTATGATGTAATCAATCAGGTGCCAATGCTTGGAGCGAGGGTGCATCCAGGTGGTCTTGTGTTCTTCCCTCTGCTTGAATACGGTGTTTGTCAGTACGAGTTCGAACTCAGAGCACAGCGCTAGGAGTAGCTCACCGTTGGCGTTGCATTTACCGATTCCATGCCTGCCTAACACTGTCGGCCATTTCTCATAGTCTCGTCCTACCCGGGCATTGAAGTCTGCCATCAATATTAGCTTGTCAGTTTGGGGGGTGTCCCGCAACGTTCTTCTAAGCTGATTGAGGAAACTCTCCTTAATTTCCTCCGGACTCGTCATGGTTGGTGCGTATACACTGATGAGAGTAGCATTTCCCTTCTTCGTCAGTGGTATCCTCATAGACATGATTCTATCATTCACAGCTTTAGGCATTTCTGTGAGCTTCGCTATGATCTCTTTTCTGATGGCGAATCCCACTCCAGCCTCTCGTCGCACCCCGTCCGGCTTGCCGCTCCAGAATAATGTGTAGCCCATGTCATCGAGGCTTCCTGACTCAGAGAAGTGTGTCTCACTCAGAGCAGCAATGTCAATACTGTATTTCTGCAGCTCCATGGCTACTAGGGCAGTCCTTCTCTCTGGCCTGTCCGTTCTCTCCCGATCTAGGAGTGTTCTGACATTCCACTGCCCGAACGTCATTGCAGTTATTCCGCTAGTGTCGTCTTTTTGTTGTCGTTGTTGATGTTGTTGTTGTCTTCCTAGCATACTTGGCACTGTCGACGGAAGTCCTGTTCTAACAGCGCGGTCCTTGTTAACCCGGGCGACGACCGAACCGGTATGAAGTTTCATACTGTTGTGCATAATCATGAAGGCTGCTAGCAAAGGTTGGTAAGTACCGGTAGCTCTTGCAAGTTACTAACGGTACTCTCTCGGGGAGCTGGTGGCAGTTTCACATCGGCGAGGACAAGCCAGGACGGATGTGATCCACTAGACCCTGCAGTGACCGGTCGAGGGATGTCGGGAGTTCCGTATCATCAGTCGCCCTCAATGCTGTCACGGTGGCATGGTTTTCTGTTAGGGTTTGCTCCCTTAGCCTTAGATTCTAACGAGAATCTGCCCCACAAGGCAGTGGCATACAACTCTGAGGAAAATTGAGCATTAAATATTGAAAATTGAATTTGTTAATACATTTAAGTCTATGTTTGTTTTGTTTTTTGAAGCGCAGTATTTATAGTAGCTTCTCTACACATATGTTCATATTATCATAATTTATTATCATGCATGGCAGAGGTGCCAATTTCCCTTAGGGAATCTTATACAAAAAAAAAAAAAAAAAAAAAATGTTCAGTCCTACTCAATTGAGTAGCTGATTATCGTAAAAACATTTGCATATACATATATATTATAATTCAATTAAATTGGACGAAAGTTTGGTGGCACAATCACGACATTACTGGACAGAGATCCTAACAATTATTGAGCTTGGTCTTGTTGCTCTGTTCGCCAGCAATTTAAGGGTATGAAACCCCGCGGCACACTACTCACGACTCACAAGAGCTCTAACAAGCCAAGCTTATACAGGGCCTATGATAAAAATGATATATAGTAATGCCGAGCATAAGTACCACTCACCTTATTAATCCAATAATAATCTATAAATCAAACGGAAAACAAAATGTGAAGAGAAAAAAAAAAATAAATAAAAAATCCAAACAAACAATCAGCACTCACTGAACACTACCTATAAAATACAAGTTTTTGTTTGCACTCATTAACGCACAACAACTACACCAATACAAAGTGTAAAATATCTAAAATGCACACTTATATGATTATATAACTTAAGAAAAATCAATAATAAACTAACTTATATTATTTCATAATAACAAGAATTGAATGTGTATTATGTTATTGGAGTAAAGGATATAATATATTCTTGGGGAGTCCTCTAATGATGATCCTCAGTGACGTCACGTATCAAAGTCAAACATCTCTGCGCAGACCTCAGATGAAAAGCGCGGTCAGTGATGCGCAGGTTTCTCTTGAAAATAGTTGAGTCCATCCATGCGCAAAGGTGTGCTTCAGCGCTTATGTTGTCAAAGCAGCTCGACGCACTGATGTAAACAAGTCTGGCTGGAGTTTTTACTTCAAAATATTGCAATTTTCAACCCTAAAAACGACGATAACCAAATGTTAAGCAAAAGTAGTCCCCAAAACACACGACTCAATGACTTCAGCTCGCCTCTGTCGTCATTCCTATATAAATTTGACACGGAGGGGCATCCAGAAACCAAGATAAATAACGCGAATTCCGGAGCCCCAAAAAGACACGTCCACCCTCGACAAGAGATAAATATATATATATAATTGGACGATATAATCAGTAAATATGACGGAGTAATTCAAGCACCCCTACATCCATTTGGAATAATAATAATAATAATAGCGTGCATTTATAAAGCGCTTAATACAGGGAATGGTCGGTTCGTTACACTGACATATGCCCCAACACATATTAATAGCGATTATATTCAGTATTATATTCATTCTAATATTAGCG